>JARVZY010010672.1:600000-798000 GCA_030686995.1 Artemisia argyi
GCGAACCGGCAAGATGCAATAGTCTATTTCACCGTAACACTGGCAGTACCCCTATGTGTACCAAACCCCCATATGCAGAGATTTTGTTGGGAACGAGAAAAAACTAAGTATTGCCCAAACCGTATACCCTTAATTAATCCTAGAGATCTATTATTATTGGTGTGCAAGCTTGTGGGAACAAGGAGGCCACAAGTACCTCTCGTGGGCTCTAAAGAGATCCAACTACTCCACGTTTAGCACAAAACTTCTAAATAAACTCTATCATTCCTCGATCTCCGCAAATTTAAAATCCCAAGTAATGAGATCCGCGGATGCTTAGCCATAATCTTTTGATTATATTGGTTAAGGGAGACGAGCTAGGGCTCAACACGCCCGGTCAAGTCGAAACATTTATTTCTACTCTCGCCGGTAGGAAAGTCAAAACAAGGTGTCAAATCTTATTATTCATATCATATATCATTTATTTTTATTTTATTTTTTATTTTATTTTTCTATTTTTTGATTATAAAGCGGTGCAAAAATTTTAAATTTTTGGTGGAAAACGGGGTTGCGTAAGTTAACAGCTCAGACGATGGTACAGGTCAAATCGAATCGAAGATTCACCCCCCCTCCCCCCAGACTAAAGTGAAACATTGTCCTCAATGTTTTAAGGGTACGGGTAGTCTACGTAATATCTAAGGTCGTTTATTAGGTATGCCAAGAGATAAACGTTAGTCGATAAGATTTTGGATATATTGAATTTCCGAAAAAGCAGCGCAGGATGAGACTCGAGTGGAGAGAACGACAAACCATGAGCACGAGAGTCCTCAATCTTCGGGGAAATTCCTGAACATTCACAAACAACCACAAAAACACGAGTTTGGAAAGGGTCACCCCCCTCACGTCACGTTACTTAAGAAAATAGAAAATAAAGAAAATGAAAATGGATAAGCATGGGGTGCCTCCCACGAAGTGCTTGTTTTTGTTCACCGAGTCACATGAGCTTGACTCGATCCCCGAATTAATTCGTCCTTTGGGAGAGCAGATGGAACGGACACCCGGTATGAAAAGCAGAGATGCCGGGGTCAAATATGGTATCCTCACTCCCGGTGGAGTGGAAAAGTGAAGAAATGAGGGGATAAGTAAAGAATGGGTAAATTACCCAGATCGTAAAAGCAAAGTCGATTTCTGAATGACGGGTGGGTTGGGTGGGTAAAATATCAAGCACGGGAACATCATGTTCAGAAATCTCGTCCACCACTCCAATAATAACTTCATTCGTATCTGATCCAAAATCTACATCGGGTGGTTTCGCAGGTGGGCGAGAAAAAGGTAAATCAACGATAGATGAATCAACATCGGTAAGTACAGCATTATCATGTATTTCTTCAAGAATATTACTTCGAAGGCCATTATCATCATTCTCAATACCCGGTGGTATCAAGTCATCCGCAGCAAGAAATGGATCGACATCCTCTAAAAGAGGGTCACGTGACGGATTATCGGAAACAAGCACAGAATCGATCTCAAAATTAAAACGCTCATAATCCGGAAGAGAGATATCAGCATGAATAGTGGGACTGCCACTACTCGTCTCTTCAAATCGAAAAATTTCAAGCTCGGGTAAGAAATCACTATCCATATCGGGGATAGGAGAAAAAGTCGGAGGATCTTTCAACGCTTCAATTTTAGAAATGAGAAGATAAACTTTGGATAATTTCTCACGAAGAGTTTCATCTTGAATTTCCGTATCATCATCTTCATCATTAACATCGATATCTCCACAAGAATCTTCATCACTCGTAGTATACTTATTGTAAGAATCGGAATAACTTTCAACTTCATCAAAATCTTCATTCCTCATCGGAGGGAGAGAAGTTGACGGTTCTTCATTCAATAATTCTTCAATCAAACGGATATCTCCCTGAGGATCAAAATTAGTATCATCAACCATCGTCGAATTAGATTCAATGTTAGCAAGACAAGCCTCGATCTCGTCTAAAATGACATCACTCCTGAAATGTTGAACCAGTAGAGACACTTGATTGGAAAGATTGTCAATCATCTTGTCAGTATGAGAGTACCCTGAGTCGAGATGGGTGTTCATGGCTGCCGATGACTGTAGAGACGAGTGATCCACTGATGACACAGGTTGAGTGGTTGGCAACATACTAGCCATGAAAGCAAGTGAGTCATTTCTCGTAGTTGGATTGAGCTTCTCTCTTAATTGACGATCATATGCTGCATGCTTCTCATGTTGTTGTAGGTATGCAAACAATTGTTCATAATTCGTATTTCTCAATCCTTTGTTGAGCTTGACTGCTGTAACAAAGCGATCCCACTCAGGTGACATGTTGTTCACAAACTTAGAGTTGAGTTGGATGTTGGGCATTGTCATTCTGATCATTCTCATGTCATTAACCAGCTTGTGAAATCTGACATAGTAGTCGGTAATGTTTTCACCAGGATTCATTTTGAAATGCTCAAACTCATCACACAATTGGGATTCACGGTCTTCTTTGGTCAGCTCCGATCCAGACAGAAGCATTTTGACATTGTCACAAACAGCTTTGGCTTCAGTGTTGAAGTTAATTAGCTTGTACACATCTTTAGGTAACCCTTGTATTACGATGTTGGAGGCTCGAATGTCAGCATCATAACGCTTCTTTTCAACCTCATTGAGATCATTGTAAGTGCGTGGTCTGTCAATTCCATGGGTGACAGATCCATCCTCAGCTGTGGAGATAGCATCTCTGGTTGTACCCAAGCAGTACAATCTGATTCTTTGTGCCCATGATTCATAATCTGTCCTGTCTAGCATAGGAGGTCGAGTATCGGACCCAGCAGCTTGAATGCCATCCGAAACTGTTGACATCTTAAAGTCTTCAAGCGGGATTTTACAACTTTTGTGACTTAAACCGAGAAATGATTCTTTCTAGGGATTTTACTAAAGTCAACAAAAGAAACCGAAAGTTATGCTCAGCAAGTTAAACTTAAACTAAGAAAGAGATACTTGATGAGTCACAGTTTGCACTAAGTGTTGAGTTGTGACAAGCCAAGTTACAATATATCCAATTGCGATTAGTCATGTCGTAAGAGTTAACTCACAACGTCAGCTCACAATTAGATTAATCGAAACGACTCAAGTTACAACAATTCACGAATTGCAAAATGATTAACCTATCACACGAATCTCACCACTTAGTTAATTACCACCAAAGTGGAGATACTCGCAACAGTGAAAGCAAACCGCTAAGTACAAATAATCGCAATTCTGAGATTGACATCTAGGTGAGTAAAACGCAAGATCATGTATGGTAGCCGCAGAAAGGAGCAAACCGCAAGGTGAGTAATCGCAGGATGAGATAAACGCAAGGAGCAAACCGCAATGAGGAGTAAACCTCAGGATGGGTTAACCGCAAGTGAGGTAAACGCAGAGAGACGCAAACGGCAGGAGCAAACCACAATTACTAAACCGCTAACTACCAAACCGCAGAAGAAAATCACAGTTCACAAAGGTCCAAAATAGTCACTATCCTTGCGTTTTGTCTGTTTACCCAAAATAGTAATTGCTAACAAACTAACCACAGAATCCAGAAGCAAAACGCAACGATGAAATGAGGCAGTGGAGCTAACCGCAGTCAAGAACAACTACTCAAAAACCAATCCAAACATCAAATAAACATATGATATAGTATAACCAACTGAAACACAATGTTATACTAACACCAAACATCATAAAAGTACATCTCAAACATGTCTAATAATACGAGAAAGATCAAACCAAGAGAAACACTTCTAACTAACAAAAACCACACAAAACCACACCCAATATGATTCACCAAGGCCCTAAGATGAAACCTTGGCTCTTGATACCAATTATAGGATAGTAACTAAGTCTCAAACATGATGATACAAGTGTTTTGTGTGGCGTATGGTATAAGAGAGGAAGAAGAAGAAAGAAAACTTGGAACCTTAAGAGAGAAAATGATATGTTAGATTAGAAAGAATGAGAAGGTCCAACCCTCTCCACATGTGGAGAGGGGTATTTATAGTGTCTTACAAAAAAGATAAAAATGCCCACACCCGAGCTGTGGATCAGACATACAGTGGGTAAAGACTCGTCCTTCTTCCACGATGTTACTTAAACTAATTCTAACTCATAACTAAACTAACTACGGGCTAACTTAATGCTATTACAATATTTAGGTGACCGAGTCTTTCATAGGAATATTTGTATTCCTAACATTTAGTATGGTCGCGTGTAGTATGGTTCTATTTTGTTTGTTTATATTTGTGATTGTTGTTTTGGATGCTGCAAAGTTTCAGGTTTGTTTCATAGTCCCATTTTTCTATGTTTTAACTTGGGATGGGAATGATGCTTGTGTTGAAATAAGTTTTAAGTTGTCGTGATTATGTGGTTTAATAAGTGCATGGACTTGTAAGTGGTTGATGCAGGATTTACCGACTAGGTTTTAAATTTATAAAGTCTCGTCTACCTAAGGACTACCTAATGCACTATTGGGCAGTGTATCCGGTCGTGTGAGGTATAGCTAGATGGTAAAGCCGAGGTCGTACCAAGAGCTAAGGTGCGGACAATATCTAAGTTTAAATGTCACTAAATAAAAGGGGTGTTTTAATTGATTTAATTAAACTAAATAAATAAATAACGAAACAAATAAACAAAGCAAATAACAAGTAAAAGGAGATCAGATGGAGAAAGCAGTGTTAACCTAATTACTACTCTTGTTATTAACATGACAAGTTTTCTAGATATGCATCCTATCATTTCATCTGGGAGTTCAATTCAATAGGCTCAGATGGTCAAATCGCCTATCCTATTTCTCATAATCCCCTACTCCGATATCTAAGGATTTTAACCTTAGTGATGAACAGAGGTCGCCGGCTGACTATGTTAAGTCATTAAGTGCCTCTACTAACTTAGACTGGTCTAACGGGAAGTGTTGTCACTTGCACCTCCCTTCTAACTTCTTAAGTAAATCTATTAGGTAGGTGATCCTATGGTCAATTCGCAAGTGTATGGTGATATTCCTACCACCAAGTCACATTCTTCTAATGAAATGCGGGCACGGTCACATCGTACATTCCCCTCGAAGGACTACCCAATATCAAAACCCTTAAAGCTAAAGTGTCCTAAGACAAGCTAAGAAAGTATACAAATAAAACGACTAAAGATGCGGGAAAAGTAAATCATATCAATAATAATTTCATAATAAGGCTAACACCAAGAGGTGTTTAGCCACTCATGTTCAATAATGCAGGAAAACAAATGTTTGACATCACAAATGTAAACGTTGAATTAATACAAATCGAATGAATGAATAAACTTATGGTTATGGCGTGAATTCTCCCATGGAATGGACTTGTATGCGGGTAGACCTTCGTTCTTCTTGCTCCCTGAATTCCTCCAAGCTTATGTGTGTTGAAAAGTGAATGATAAAACTCGGAATTAGGGCTGGTATTTATAGGCTCGACATTGCTACGGCATAACTCTATGGTCGGCTACGCCGTAGCTTTTGTTAATACCAACTACGCCGTAGCTTGATCAAGTGCTACAGTCGTAGTTTCATCAGCTGTCACTTCTATGGCGTAGTTTTGTAAGGAACTACGCCGTAGTTTCTTCATTGGCCTCAAAAGTTCTCTGCTGCTTGATTTTGAAGTCTACGCCGTAGGTGGAGAGAGGTTACTCCGTAGAACCCTTTGATGTGTTACTACGCCGTAGTTGAGGTTGCGGCTACGCCGTAGTCTTCATAAATGTGTGCTACGACGTAGGTAGATGGAGCATCTACGCCGTAGTTAGTGTAGAATCCGCATACTTCAATGATTTTCATATAAAACCTTCCAAATCCACGTCTTTTCGTTCTTTTGCTCATTTTTTCCCTGAAAATAGAACATAAACAAATAAGAGTATATATCCTAACATATTAACATAAATGATGAACAATCTAGGGGGAATTAACACTAAAATACGGGTATTATTTGATGTTATCAGTGGTTATTGTATGTATGTTGCATGTTATGGTATTTCTATGTGGTTATTCTGTGTGGTCCAATTGGAAGGTAGCTATGCTCCCATTGTTCGTCAGTGTGATCCAATTGGAAGGTGGTAACTCTACCTACTCTTTTTTTGTGTAGTCCGATCGGAGGGTAATGATTACCCATTAATGTGAACTTGGATCGTGGGCACGTTCCGTCCCAATTGATGTTTGATATAGTATTTGGATTGTGGGCACGTTCCGTCCCATTTGTTGGTTAGTTGGTTATGATTACATGCTAGTTTGTATGATAACTATCTTTACTGTCCTGCCATGTTTTATAATCATAGTGAACTGATCAGAATGAGAGAAATTTTGAGTCTTAAACCTATGAACCTTACCAACTTTATGTTGACGTTTTTAAGCATCATTTTCAGGTGAGCGTCATAAGGATAAGTTAGAAGGAAGTGACTAGACGAGACCTTAGTTGCATTGGAAGTGGTTTATCTTTGGATTATGAATTGTTTCAGATTTTGGATATAATACTTTGGTTGTCATTTGGTCAGTACTTTATGTCATAATAAAGACACGTTTGGAGTTTTACTTCGGTATTTTTTTGGGGGTATTGTAATGACACTTTGTGTCTATACTTTGCTCTAATTTGTTGCATGTAGAAATTCTCTATATAGACACCATGTGTTGTGATGATATCCATGATGTTACAATATGGTGACTTAACAAGTGGTATCAATCGCCAAAAGATCATTATATTGTGAAGTGTGTTTTGATGTTATACGTATCTTTATTTTACTTAATGTTTTGTTTTTCTTCAATTTTTTTTACAAAATCTCATTTCTAGCAGTTATTCTTCACGCTTGTAAAGTGTTAAGAATTCTACAGTGTTTAGGAGTTTGATCTCTAGTCAAAAGATTGTATCTTTTTTTGCATTAAATTTGTTTTATTTCGCAGTTTAACTATAGTCACTCTATTTAAATTTATCAAATTTTATCTAAAACGAAGCTTTAAACTTTCATATTATTTAAGTCATAATCAACATTTTTGATCAAAAGGAATTGTTAGTTAAGTTGTTTGGCATCCATATTAAGTGTTTTTTTGTTCACTGCACTCTTATCGAAATTACAATTAAGGGTTATATCGAAATTGAAGACTAAGGGTTCATCGCAATTTCACTTAAGGTATCGCAATTCACATCTAAGGGATTATCGTCCAAAGTTCTTCTTCACGATTCACAGTTTACTCAGTAAATTCCTAGCTTTTATAAGCTTGTGAAAATACTTCGACTTAGTGGAAATCTCCTATCTTGTATAAGTTAGTGAGATACTATCGGAATTTCAAAGTGTTATCGCAATTGCATCTTCTATCGAAATTGCCAACTTGCTTTCGAAATTGCAGTTCTCACTGCAATTCATTTGAGACCAAGTTCTATCGTAATTCAGCTAAACTATCGCAATTGATCAACAGTCATCGCAATTAGTTATTCAGTGAATAGTGTTTATTGAAATTGAATGTGAACAATACTTATCTAAATTCCCACTTAACCAAAAACAAACTTCATAAACTACAACACACTTCTCAATTATCTTCAAAAGATCTATCAAATACGCAAGTGTAACAATGTCTCAACCATCATATTTCTTCCCTCAACAATAGCAGTATCCTCAACAACAATTTCAACAATCGTATCCACAACAACAATATCCTCCACAACAACAATTCTTTCAACTACAACCTTATCCTACACAACACATTCCAATGCAATCCTTACCTCTTCCACCAAAGCAACCTCATTGGTTTGATCAAATGTGTGAAGCTATGAGTAGTCAACAATCAATTCATGAAGTTGCTTCACTTGAAAGACCACCAATACTCACTCCTGGAAATTATGTTCAATGGGCATGTCGATTCTTAAGATTCTTGGAACTCAGAAAACCTCATGGAAAATATCTGAAGAAAGTTATACTTGAAGGTCCTTTCCAAATGCCAACAGCAACAGTTCCCGAAGATCCACAAGCTGTTCCTTCAAGACCAGATACTGTGATACGTGGGAATCGCACCAGGTTTTACCTCTCGAGGGATCTCGAGAAGCTTACAACCCCCACCAGGGAGTGTACCGGATTGTTGTAGTAAAGTATAGTGACAAGTACCGGGGGATTGATCGTTCAACTCAGGAATAGTGTCGCTAGGATTAGAAAGCCTAAAAACTAGGTCTAGAGGTGAGGGATGATTCTTTTTATATTTTTATAAAAGTAATTAAAAATCTTGGTTTTTGGAAGAGTGGGCGGAATTAGTTGCTAGTCAACTAACCCAATAACTAAAGATGCAATCAAAATAAAATAACAAAAATGAAATGAAATCTAATTAAACTAGTATGGTGTAAACAATGATGGGAAAATTGTGTTTACTTAGGTTTCATTACTCCCTAGATATCTTTTACAGGTTGATAGTTTGTTACAATTGCATGGATGACGGGTCGTATTCCTTAATACTAGTCGTACGGCCGTGTACAATATTCCCTAACTCTATAGGATCCTACTTCACTCGTATGTCGAGCCATTAGTAGCTCCTAACATGGGATCATTAGAATTCTCCTACGCATTAAATACAACCAAAAATCATAGTACACCTCTGATCATGTTTCTTAAGACGTTCAAGCATGTTACCAATGGAAGTCTGCCAGTTTTCTTAAGCCTAACATCGAATACAATCATCTGTAACAACTATAAACAAACAATCAACCCATAATTAACATCTAGGTTTCACTACATCTAAGCAAACACACAAAATATCTAGCCAAGCATGTTAAATTGAAGACAAGTGTAAGATATATTCAAGCAACACATAGACATATTGATTTGTTAGGTCACCATTTATGTAAACACAAGTATAAGAAATAAGATGAGAATAAGAGATGGTTGATTATAAGATTATGAAGAGTGAAAGAACAATAGTTTCATTAAGATATTCAAATAACCAACAAAGGTTATGTTTAAATTAACATAGTATATATAGGGGAGGATTAGGGCAACACTCCCTTCCTCCCTCATTTGTAAATCGAAATGGGCTTAAGGCCCATGGGCTTGCTACATAAGCCTTAAGTTTAAATAAACATACAAGCCCTAGCAACCTATTATAATTAAATGACCGAGACTTGATAAATAGTAAAACTACGTTCCCAACAATCTCCCCCTAAGGGTCGGTCATCAAAGGTTGCTTGACGTCTTCATCTTCTATTCTTTGACTTTGTAGTTGACGTCCTCAAAAATAGTTAGCAAAATCTTTCATTGTTCTTTGTACTTCGTTCTTTGTTGATGTGATGGTGATTATGTTATATAGTTGTCTGCCGATCGTCACTTCTGTGTCTGTGGTGGTTGTCCGCCATTCCAACATGCTCATACATCTTAGGACTTAGACTTTCGAAAGCACGAAGTTCCTTTGCATACACTTTGATCTTTAGTCTTTATACTTTGTAGATTCTTTTTTTTGGCGTAGAATCTTTCTTTGAACTTTGTGGTGCTAAGATCTTTGGGGGAGCTTTTATTTGCTTCAAGATGTATGTATGAGAATGCTGGAATCTACCATCATGGAGGTGATGTACCTGCAAGTAAACAGTTAGCAATAAACAACCGGTACTTACAGATAAGGAATTAGAGCTCGTCAACAGCATAGTGTGAAGACTCCTTCTAATCCTTATCAAGGCCGTTCCCATGTCAGATACTCCCGAAGAAGCTTACGAGACCTACTAAGTAGCTCAATGACTGGGTGAGTCGCTGGGGATCACTCCACGACTGTAGACCGCTATGGAACCACCGCGAACACTAAGCGTAACCCTTGTGGGGTTACCGAAGTGACCTGCAGTCAGGGCTGTTTGATGTTGACCCTGGCAGGAATTTCCGTTCAATCATTGAGAAATACATATGTAATTCTCTCATAAACGTTCTCGGCAGATTGCTAAGATCTGCGAAGGACTCGATAATTTACAGCTGGTGTCCATTGATGTAGAACACCAGTTGTAGAAATACTAAGTGTTCCTAAGAGATCTTTGATGTATCTCATGGCTCTAGACTCGATAAGTGCTCACTTAGGTTTCCTATATGGAGACTAGGGAGGGGTCTCCTGCTTCAATATCAACTATCTCTAAGAGATAAGTCGATAGATTACACTGGTTCCCCGTGAGAATGAAACAATCTCTTTTAAGGGAACTTGAGTGGTTAAGAAGGTTTAGTGCATTGCGTCACTGGGTCCATGACGACTTTATCTTCAATACCGGTGTTGCCTTAGCAACAACCAGTAGCATACGTGTGGAAAACTAGAAGGGGGGGGGGGTTGAATAGTTTTGCGTCTTTTTCGTTTAATAAAAGTTCACTTTCAAAGAATTGATAATAATTTGTAAAAACCTTTGAAGCTAAAGTATAGATACAAATTAATTCACATATGTCACATAGATACTACTTATTTAAAGTGTTGAATAGAAATTATAATTTCATATATCTCACTTGATTATAAGTTTGTATTTATATATGTATATGTGTTTTAATGATTGTATATACTTTTAATTTACTAATGTATAATTAATGTTTTGAATGGAACCTAGTTTGATCTTTATGTGAAACCACTATATGCACAACACACAATAATAATAATGTACGAGAAGCAAGTAAGTAAATAAGTAAAGAATGAGAGTTGGAAAGATCAAACCGAGAGACAAAGGATTTATAGTGGTTCGGCTACAAGGACACCTTCCTTGCCCTACTCCACTCCCCGAGCACCGAACTCGAGAGTTTTCTTCACTAAGTCAATAACCTCCCTTATGGCGGAGAAAACCGTACACACCAAATGCTTACACCAATTAACGACACAAAGCAAGATGTCGAGTTCTAATCGTAGCTAGAACCAATCTCACACCAAATAACACACAACAAGTTCTTCACACCTTTTACTTCTTCAATACGTCTTCACACCACGAGTATCTTCACGCCTTCACAAAATACTTCACGACTTCAATGTCTTGCTACTTCACAACTTCAAAGCACCAATGTCTTCACAACTTCAAACCAATAATATCTTTGCACCTTCAAGCCACTAGAGTCTTCACAAGTTTAGTCTACTAATGTCTTCAAGTCTTCTCCACTTGGAAGCTTCAATTTCTTCACTACTAGTCACTATTGCCACTCTATCCTATCTTCACTACTATCCAACACTACTTCTTCACTTCAAACACCACTTCACACTTACAACAATTCTAGATTCTACAAATAAATCTAGCAAACTAATATATACACCTTATTTACCAAAATATGAAAGATCAACAAGATGAAACAAACAAACAACTTAGATAGCAAGATGATACTAAGCTGTAATACTTCTAATAGAAGTATTCTTCTCTTTGAACTTGAGTGTTGAGGCTTGAATCACTTTGAAACAAAGATCAAAGTATATAAGATCAAAGGATTTTTACAGGATGGAGAGGGATGTTTAGATCAGAAAGTTTTTAGTGCAAAAAGGTGAGAAAAATATGTGGAATGATCCAATATTTATAGGGCCAGAAAATACTGTTCTGGAGCGTGCCGGTCCCCTTAATTAGGGGGCGGTCCCCTTAATGATTAAGGGGGCCACCTAGTATAATTAAGGGGGCCGCCCTCCTGAACATTGGATTTTCTTGTCCTTTTGTGAGGGGAATTTTTTTGGATTAGATTTGCCATTTTTGGTTGAAAATTTGAATTCACAAATTTGTAATGAATAAAACATATTCTTTTAATTCCAAAAATGTTTTACAAAAGATATAAAATGTTTTGTGACATTTTATAAATATCTAGTGATTAACAAAAATGTTCCTTTGATCTTGTAATACATTAGACACTTTGTTTATCCATACCTTAAGTGATTTAATGGTAAAGATGAGTATTTACTACTAAATACTTGTTTATGTCATAAACTTTGGTTTGATGAGTTTTCGTTTTGTGATTATCAAAACATAGAGATATCGAAAGATATGAATAACGTTTTTAGTCATTTATTTATATCAACAATATCCCCCTTTTTGATGATTACAAAACCTAAACTCATTAAATCCAAAAATTAATTTTTAGACAAGTATTTAGTGAGTTTATATTCACTTCTCCCCCTTTTTGTAAAATCAAAAAGGTTTAAGCCAAAAGAAAGGAAGCTCCCCCTTGATGTATGCTCCCCCTCGTTTGAGGGCACCAAGGGTTCGAGAATTGGGATTCTTGCAAGAAAAATATTAGAAGCACAAGCATAGCACAAGCAAACACATATATCATAATACCAACAAGTAATAAGCATGGCAAAAGATAATAAGGAACACATATTAAGTCATTCATTGATAGAAAATGATTATGTCAACCCATAATCATTGTTACAAAAGCCAGAAATATAGAATACTAAGACTAAGTATAGCATCCTATTGTGCTAACAAGGAGTGTCACCAAACTTTCTTGAATCCCAAAATGGTTGAAAGGTTTTATTTGAAAATGAGAAACATAAGCATATAAAATGCTTGGTGGTTTAGTGGAGATAAACTTTTGGTTGCATGGATGTTGGTGAGTTTGGAGATGTGGAACTTGTAGGTGGTGGGTTAGAGATAGGGTTTGTTGATTGAGGGTTTTGATGTTGTTCAAGTGATGATGTTTGTTGAGATCTTGTAAGAAGATACTCAATCCAAGTGAAGTGCTCATTCAAGGCAATGGTTTGTTGTTGAAGGAAGATGCAACAAGGGCAATTGTTGACATGCTTCTCAACTTGGTTGATGTTGTGTGGTGATGATGGTGAGCTTGATTGGGTTGGATCCAAATTGCGTTGCGCAAGATGTAATGCTAAAAGAGCACTAAGCTCATGAGCCTCTTTTAGCTCCTCAACGAACTTCAAGTGTTCGTAGGAAGGTGATGATGGTGGAACATGATGGTTGTCTTGGGTGAAGGTTTGAACATGCAACATAGGAATGGCATGTGAGGTTGTAGGATGTGGTGGTGGTACTCTTGGTGGTGGAGACATGGTTGAGCTTGGGTAGTCATGAAAACATGAAATGGGTGGAAGAGGTTCTCCAAGAGTGAGTGGTGTTTTTGTTGAATGAGCAACATGTGAAGTATTGATTGAGAGATTGGGATTGTTGTTTTGGGATTGAGCATGCTCATCATAAGAAGAAGCATGAATGAGGGAATGAGTGGGTGATAGGTTGTGAGATGAGTCATTATTGTGGGTTTGAGGTTTAGTAGTTGGTTGACTTGGAACAACATCACTTGAGTTATGACAAGAATCAAGTTTCCTCCTCCAAACGGGTTTGACGGAGATCCTTGCGGTTCTTGAAATCTTAGGTTTTTGGTTGTTGGGAGATGACATGTTTGGGTGTGATGGCATTAATGATGGGAAGAGGGTTTTTATAGTGTATGAGAAATGTGGTTTAGGAAGGTAAATTTTGAGGGATAGCATGGGACAAAACATGTTTGTGAATTTTGGGAAGTATAGGCTGAAATGGGTCAAAAAGTGATAAAGAAAACAGTATCCCCGACCATCAGATGGCCGGTCCCCTTAATTAAGGGTCGGTCCCCTTAATCATTAAGGGGGCCGCCTTATATAATTAAGGGGGCCGCCCATCTGGTGATTCCCAGAATGCCATAAATGGGTTTTTGGCAGAGAATTTTCAAAAAGGTTGTGTTTTTGGATTTGGATTCAAGTAAGTTCAACTCTTTGAGGCAATATAGGGCATACTATTCATGAATGTAGAGAGTGATATAGAATTAATTAAAATAGGCAATTAATTTCTAATAATCATGCTATCTATTAATTTATCAATTAAGATATGCAACAAAGGAGGCAATAAGGCAAATAAGTTAAATGTGTAACTATATGAAGATGATAACATTTATTCTAGAGCAAACATATTGATGATTGTTAACAAGTAACAAATAGGTGGACATGATTATATGGACTTCAAGACTTGTTACAAACAAGATCCATATGGGCAAGCCATGATTCTCATGAAATGATTTGATTAAATTGTGAATGTCATTTCCAATAGAAGTGTATGACACATGTGAGAAAGTTAAATGTGTTTTAAGCAAAACGTTTTTAGTTTTATTCAACAATGTTTTGAAGTAAATTCAAGTGTGCATTACAATAACATAGATTGAATTTTGTTTCATAACGTGTAACAAAAAATTTCAATCTTGTTTTTGATTAAAATAATGGTTATGAAAGAAATTTTAGTTAAGTAAATTGTTTCAAGAAAAAAAATATTTCATTCAAAAAGAGAGAAGTTTTAAACATGATGTTTTGATCATGATAATCAAGAAGTTGCAAGTGAAGGATTTGAAATGGAAGCTTATCATGCTCAAGAGAATCAATTAAGCCCATTGTCACACATAATCATCTTTAATGACACCTAAAGATATTAAAGTGAAATGATAGATACTTATGATCTAAATGCAATGGGACAGGAAGGAGCAAGGTAAATAGTTCATGGATACAAGATAGGCATGTGTGTATATATATATATATGTATACAAAGAACATCATAATATCAAGTTGCAAACAAATCTCAATTATAATACATCTATTAATGCAACTAGTAAGATCATATAGCTTAAGTGGAAGGGTTCTACTATAGATCATAGAAGATTAAGAAAAATGATAATAGACTAAACAACAAAAAGGTTAATAATGCTAATATCATATATGCATATATTAGTGTTAATAATCTAAAAGCATGGAAACTTATCAGTTAAATCATATTCACATACTAATTGAAGCATTCTAAAATATAATGTAATATTGGCAAGTTTTTGAAAAGAGAACTTATCTCAGGTCCAGCTTTTATTTAAGAGTGGGCATGAGGGTAATGGAAGAAATCATAGAAGTTTGTCCAAAACATGTCGAAGTAGCCAAGTAACATTCCAACGCAATAGAAATCAAGGGAGCTAGATCCGAGATGCTTAATCGATCACATCAATCATCACAAGTCGTGAAGGCTAATAAAAATTGTAATTTGGAGGCTTCATCTAGAAATAGTAACGGACACACCATGATACCAATACTCCAAGAGCGAAGAACAAAATGCCGAGACAAGAAGATTCCCGCAACAACGTCATAGCCGAAACGATTGCAGAATGTGAAATAACGTGATAGAAACCAATAGCCGTCAAAGGTAATAGAGCGAGATGAGTAAATCAACACATAATAGACTCTTCGTTCGTTAATTACCTAAACATGATAAAAAGCTTGGTACCCAGATTCTCATGGGTCCTAGTTGGTTAGATGAGAACATCCATTGCATTTGAATGCACATGATGAGGATGTCGTCGATAAGTACAAGAATTCACCAATAGTTTGTTTTAATTAACAAACAATGACTTTCATGACTAGAGCAATAGATAATGAGTGTTAATAGTATTAGTTCTAAATTTATTCACTAGGTTTAACAAATTTTATTTGTTTTGATACATTTGTTGAAGGATTATTTACGATAAATCCTAAGCCGGTTTTATCATAAAATGACTTTTGAATGTTGAGAAGATATTTTAAAGATTTATAACTATTTTCGAATTTTGCCAATATTTTTGCTCTTTCATTTTCCATTTTAATTTCATGTTTGTAGTCTTGACATTTTTTACATTCAAGATCAATTTCAATATTACTTTCAAGTCTAGACATTTTATCTTCTAAAATTATTTCTTTTTCAAAGTTGTTTTCAGCGGATGTTGAAGATTCATTTTTAAAAATAATTTTTGAGTCAATGTTGCAAAAATGTTTGAAGTTGTTTTCCATTTTTGAAAATTCTAATATAAATTGATCATAGCAAAAATGTTTGGTTTTGGATTGTACCTTATTTGTAGTTCTACATTCTTCACATGCTATACGGTGATTAATTTCATTGTCCATGTTGCTCCATGTTTTGTTTGTAGTTTCGCTTGGATCTAGAAGCATGTAGTTCTTGCCATCAATACTTGTGTTCGCATTTGTTTGAATATTCTCATAAGCCGTATTATCATCGTCATCTTTGCACTTGTTGCACCATGATTTATTCACGCTCTTTCTTCGGATTTGGCTCATGTATTCTTCGTTATAGATACCTTCAATGATCACATTTGAACTAGTAGTACATGTGTTTGTTTCAACTAAATATTTATTTACTAAATTTTCTAGATTAACTATTTCTTGTGCAATATCAAGTTTATCATCTTTGATTCTACATTTCTCTTGGTGAAACTTTAAAAGACATTTCCAAATATCATTTGTCGTTTTACAACGAAATAATCTTTCATATTTAACTCTTGGTAGAGTTTTAAAAATAAGTAATTTGGCTTTAGAGTTTTTATCAATTTTGGTTTGAAGATTATTATATTGATTTTCAAAATCTATTTTGGTTGGTTTAAGATCACCAATTGAAATGATATGCCAAAGATCAAGATCTATTGATTTCACATAATTTTCAAATTTGTTTTTCCATTCAAGAAAATGATCATTTTCAAATAAAGGTGGTTGTTGTGCAAGTTTCCCTTCTAAATATTTTTCAAATTCCATAGATCGTTACAAGTTTTAAAATACAATCTATTTTAAAAATCTTGCTAGACGTGGCTCTTGATACCAATTGTGGAAAACTAGAAGGGGGGGGGGATTGAATAGTTTTGCGTCTTTTTCGTTTAATAAAAGTTCACTTTCAAAGAATTGATAATAATTTGTAAAAACCTTTGAAGCTAAAGTATAGATACAAATTAATTCACATATGTCACATAGATACTACTTATTTAAAGTGTTGAATAGAAATTATAATTTCATATATCTCACTTGATTATAAGTTTGTATTTATATATGTATATGTGTTTTAATGATTGTATATACTTTTAATTTACTAATGTATAATTAATGTTTTGAATGGAACCTAGTTTGATCTTTATGTGAAACCACTATATGCACAACACACAATAATAATAATGTACGAGAAGCAAGTAAGTAAATAAGTAAAGAATGAGAGTTGGAAAGATCAAACCGAGAGACAAAGGATTTATAGTGGTTCGGCTACAAGGACATCTTCCTTGCCCTACTCCACTCCCCGAGCACCGAACTCGAGAGTTTTCTTCACTAAGTCAATAACCTCCCTTATGGCGGAGAAAACCGTACACACCAAATGCTTACACCAATTAACGACACAAAGCAAGATGTCGAGTTCTAATCGTAGCTAGAAACAATCTCACACCAAATAACACACCACAACTTCTTCACACCTTTTACTTCTTCAATACGTCTTCATACCACGAGTATCTTCACGCCTTCACAAAATACTTCACGACTTCAATGTCTTGCTACTTCACAACTTCAAAGCACCAATGTCTTCACAACTTCAAACCAATAATATCTTTGCACCTTCAAGCCACTAGAGTCTTCACAACTTTAGTCTACTAATGTCTTCAAGTCTTCTCCACTTGGAAGCTTCAATTTCTTCACTACTAGTCACTATTGCCACTCTATCCTATCTTCACTACTATCCAACACTACTTCTTCACTTCAAACACCACTTCACACTTACAATAATTCTAGATTCTACAACTAAATCTAGCAAACTAATACATACACCTTATTCACCAAAATATGAAAGATCGACAAGATGAAACAAACAAACAACTTAGATATCAAGATGATACTAAGTTGTAATACTTCTAATAGAAGTATTCTTCTCTTTGCACTTGAGTGTTGAGGCTTGAATCACTTTGAAACAAAGATCAAAGTATATAAGATCAAAGGATTTTTAGAGGATGGAGAGGGATGTTTAGATCAGAAAGTTTTTAGTGCAAAAAGGTGAGAAAAATATGTGGAATGATCCAATATTTATAGGGCCAGAAAATACTGTTATGGAGCGTGCCGATCCCCTTAATTAGGGGGCGGTCCCCTTAATGATTAAGGGGGCCGCCTAGTATAATTAAGGGGGCCGCCCTCCTAAACGTTGGATTTTCTTGTCCTTTTGTGAGGGGAATTTTTCTGGATTAGATTTGCCATTTTTGGTTGAAAATTTGAATTCACAAATTTGTAATGAATAAAACATATTCTTTTAATTCCAAAAATGTTTTACAAAAGATATAAAATGTTTTGTGACATTTTATAAATATCTAGTGATTAACAAAAATGTTCCTTTGATCCTGTAATACATTAGACACTTTGTTTATCCATACCTTAAGTGATTTAATGGTAAAGATGAGTATTTACTACTAAATACTTGTTTATGTCATAATCTTTGGTTTGATGAGTTTTCGTTTTGTGATTATCAAAACATAGAGATATCGAAAGATATGAATAACATTTTGTCATTTATTTATATCAACAATACGTATTGAACCCGGTGTCTTCCCTAAGGTTGAACATATGGAGGGCTATTTCTTTTCACCCTTTTCTTTACTTTTCTTTTTAATTCTTCAACTCCTTCTTTCCCCTTTCATTCTTTTCTCCTTTTTTCGTATCATACCTAAGGACTTTTAATTCTAACTATTGGTGATGTGCTTGGGTAGATCCCTCCGGCTCTGGCGGATCATAGGACGGTTTTTCCTATCTTAATCACCTTATAACTCCATGATTATCTGACAATTAGCCAAGAAACCTTTGAAAATCTCTCAAAGTGTTTGTTATTATCAAACGTTTTGTTTAAAACTTTGAGAGTTTTATGTTAACTTTAGAAGGGCTCCCCCTTCACATGTGCTCACAAGTATCAAAGAGTTACATTGTCATCCTTTAGGTGACAACTAGCTCTAGTAACTAACTTGATGTTATTACCCGTCGAGGATAAGTCTTTTCGAGTTTACTAACTTTTATGTTTCGTCAATTCCTGGGTGAATCTGAGTCTAGCTCGCATGAGATTTGACTTTTAAAGCAACTTTGAACTTTCATATTTTAATCACTTTCACTTTTCTCCCCCTCAAGAATAGCATATGAGATGTTGTTTTTGATAAACTTTTGATTAAATATGCTTTTTGAGTCTTTTGGGGAGATATCAACAAGAACTTTTGGTTTTCAAACGATGAGTTTTTCAAGTGCTCCCCCTCAACAAGTGAATACTCATTGAGGTGAAATACTTGTCTTTTGAGCAGAATTATGAAAATCAGAAAATGTTTGATTAATTCTACTCAAAAGTAAGAAGCCTTAGCTCCTTTTGTTAGGATTGAGGCACTGAAGCGTACCTCAGGGTCCTTTCTTTACAAGAACGGGTTGTACACTGATATGTGTGCACAAGCCATTATGAAGAATAGTATTGACAAATCAAATCAAGTTCTTACAAATTTCTACCATTCTGGTCTCTGAAACGTCAACACCGGAAATCCTGGTCTGCCTCCCACATAACTTTCAAATCTCCTTATCTGATCCCTGCGCTTTAACCGGTTCTCAATCCTTGTGATAAACCTACGAGCTTGTCTCGCCTCATCGGTATTCCACCTTTTGGATTTGTACAGTTCAACGTCATTGAGTCGGCCTTTGATTCCATCTCTGACGAACTTAAGTGTTTCATCACAGAACTTGTGAATTTCATCATAAGCCATGAAACAGTTACGTCGGTTGATACTGTGATAAGTGAATCTGAAGCCTGGTTGCTTGATCAAAGTGTATTGAGATTCGTGTTGAAGGTTGGGGACATTGTAAAGGTTAGGTTTTGTGAGATTCAGCTTCTTCTGATAACTTTCCACTCCAAGTTGAAGATCTTCTACTCGTTCTTTGATGACGATGTGTCTCATGAAGATAAGTAGAGCAGTGATGAAGGCAAGCTGTATATCCTTGGGTAGGTTGCACATCTTTCCTTGAACTTTGAGCAGATACATATCTTCGATGTCATTAAGGAGTAGTCGAGGAAAGTCTGACTCGGAAATTTCGTACTCTTTCTCATAAAGTCTTTTGAGCACGATCCTATTGAGGAAGGAGTACCCGAAGTGAGTGATGGTGGAGATGAACTGAATGGAGACAATCTTCAAGTCACTCATTACTTCACCCATCGTTTGACTAAGTTTGCTGCTTCGGTAGAATTGTGCACGGTTATCGGGCCAGTGGTGAATCCCGTAAAGTGCATTTCTGTCATAAGGCACGATTTTGTCACTAAACAGCATTGTAGCTTCTTCTTCAATTGCGTTGTTTAAGTAACGAGCAGCGGGAATGGAAAGTGTGAGTGAGGTAGCATATCTCTTCGCGATGGTGTTGCCATGCTGAAGAAAGTCCAGGTCAGTGTTGAAGAAGTAAACGTAAGGTATCTTCGGTTCCTTCGGCTTACCAATCATCGGCAGTGGTTTAGACCAGTCGGTGATGTATGGTGCTGCCTTTCTTGTGACCGGATCGACACGAGATTCAGGATTGATCCAGTCAATATTGCTTGACATAGCTCGAGCAATATTTTCTAGATGATATTCAAGTTCAATGGAGTTGGCAGACCGATCTTTTAGAAGATTGAACGCATCATTCTTGATTCTTCGTAACTCTTTCTTATTCATCTTTTTCATGTGAAATTTATGTTGAATCAACTGAGCGTATTCCACTGTTCGACCATCGAGAGGTTGTTGATCGTCGGCAAGTGGTGGTTGCGAATTAATCATCTTGTCAAACCAGGAGTATTCTGCAGTTTTGTCTTCGTCCAGCCAATTGAGAATGTTTTTTGGTTTCTTAGGTTCTTTGCTTTTTGAAGAGGTGTCAGGTTTGTGCTGATGATGTTTTCGTTTCCTTTCTTTCTTCTTTGTAGATGACGGTTCTGGTATTTCATCGGTCTGAGGGATCTCGTCTCCGCCGGTGTATTCAAAGTGGTCATGGGCTTTATGACCTGAACCGGATGCCTTGGGTTGTTGAGTAGACGTTGTGGTAGTCGGAGGAATGACAGGTTCTTTGGGTTGAGATGAGGGTCCTTCGGCTTGCTTTTGTTTCTTTGCTTGTGAGTTAGGAGCCTTGTCTTCATCATCTCTTTGACGTTTCAGTTTGTCGGACTCAGTGCTGCAGGATTCTTTAGACATCTTGGCTTTTAAAGCTTCCCAGACTTTAGTTTCATCAGGTGACAAGGTGAATTTACTTGCCAATTTGTCGAAGAGTTGGGTCTCTAATTCGTCCAATGACAACTCTGGTTGTGGTAGAGTTGTTTTGTCTGCTCGAAGAGTAAATGAGGTAGATCTGATCACTTTCTTGACAGCTTGTTCTGCAATCTTGGTGAGTTCACCTCTCATTGGTGCCAGCAAATCTTTCAATTCTGCAACTAAGTGTTGTTCCATATACTGATGTGCTTGAGTAGCTAATGTAACTTCAATGTTTTCTTGTACATCCTTAGCTAAGAAGGTGTCCACCTTTTCTTGCAGTTCTTGGACATTCGTATTTAGCTTTGTCAATTCAGCAACTTGACTTGCTAGTGATTCAACTTGATCTTCTAATTTGCTTTTCTTCTTTTCATGAACTCTCCTTACAGCCTTCTTAATCAACTTAGATGCAGCAGAGGCTTTTGTTCTTGTGGGTTTCTTGATTGATTCGTCATGTGTAGATTCAGATGCTAGAGGTGATGATTGTGAAGATTCAATGTGGGTGGATATGTCCTTATCATCTCCTCTTGGTGATTCAGGTTTATCCTTAGCATCATCATTCTTTTCTTTGGCTGCTTCCTCCTGTAATCTTTGCTCTTCAGCCAATCTGTCAGCTTCTGCCTTAAGCCTTAGTTCTTCTGCTAATTTGGCTTCTTCTTTCTTTTGTTTCTTATTTACTTCTTGAAGCCTTGTTTCTTCGGCAAGTTTAGCTTCTTCTTCTTGTCTTTTCTTTGAGATTTCTTGAAGCCTTATATCTTCTGCAAGTTTAGCTGCCTCTTCAGCTTTCCTGCTTTCTTCCATACGGATTGCTTCTTCCAATTTGGCTTGTTCTAACTCCTCAAGCCTAGCCTCTTCAGCTTCTTGTTTTCTTTTGCGCTCTTCCTCTTGAGCCTTATCTCTTATCTCCATCTCTTCCATGGTCAACAGATATGGAACATCAGTATCCATATGTTCCTCCTAGTCATCTTCTCCTCTTTCTGAAGCATTTAGCATCTCTACATCGGTAGGTGATACTGTGGGAGTTTCGTAGATAATTATTGCAGCATTAGTTCCTGTTTCTTGAGTTTGATTAACTGGAGTGGACTCAAGAATACTGCTAGATCCGCCTGCCTCAGGAAAACTGCTAGATCCGCCTGCCTCGTTTGTTTGAGTGAACATAGGAGGTGGAGGTTGATCAGCTTGTAAGGAGTCAATTTTGTTGTGGAGGAGACCTAAATTAAGAGCTCTTTCATTTTCTTCTTCCACGGAGAGGCCTAGGTTAGAGTGAGCTTCTTCTTGTTCAGCAGTCATTGGTTCCTTCATCTTATCTCCCCTTAATCTTTCTTCTTCCAATTTAGCGTCTGCTTCAGTTAAAGGTCTTTGGATGAATTTTGTTTTGTTTTCTTCTTGTTCAACAAATTCATCAATATTTTTGTCCCAATCTTCGAAAGACATGTCCAGATCATCAAGATCTTCAATATTTGCCTCCTTGTTGATGTGTACATAGGCTTCCCTATAAACTGGACCATCATCGGATTCGGTTTCTGAGTCAGATGGTTTTGGAGAAGATGGTGGTATGGGTTCAGGAATAGATTCAGGAACAGGTTTCTTGACTGGAATTTTGAACTTAAGTGTTCCCCTTTTAGGCTTTTGTGCAGATTTGTTAGAACTTCCAGAGCTCCTAGACTTGCTACCTTTCTTCCCCTTTTTTCTGCATAAACGAAGGTAGAATAACTTCGTCTAAGAAACCAACTTTGTCTTCCTTGAGAGCTTAAACGTAGTACTTGTAGTTCTTACAATTTTTCACTTTATCATTCAAGAGACAATCGGGAAGTGTTTTACCTTGCTTACGTGTACTGGTTTCAATTCTCTTAATCTGCCTGAGAGTGTCCTCATTTCTGAATGTGTTCTTAGCTTCATCATCCAGTCTTTGAGGAATGTCATCATACTCACGAAGGAAGCTTTCAATGAGTAGCTTGGTGAAACGAATGAATGGAATATTAGTAGTTTTGTGTTGTATGTGCCACACAAAATCTTCCCATATAATACTAGCATAGTCCACCTTTTGGACGTTTGCCATAGCCCAGAAAAGTTTGAGATGTTGGAGTTTGGGGTGTTCGTGACCAGTATCTCTGCCAGATAATGACTTAGCAATAAGGATATACAAAGTTCTCCATGGTTGTGGAAGAAATCTTATGTTGACCTTTGAGTGTCTAGTCACCACTTCTTCTGACTCATCGTAGCCAATATCCCGTAACCATTCTATCAACTCTTCCTCATTAGGAACTGGTTCGTACTCTTCATCTGGACCAAGTTCGGGTAAACCAAGAACATTACGAAGAGTGTCTATGTCCACAGTGACTTGTCTCTTATGAAGCATACAAGTAATGAACTCTTCGCCAAGGTCTAGTTGGAGTGTGTGCCAAAATTGGTGTATGTAGAAGCAAGCAACAGATGCTGATTTGGTGAGCAGGATTTTGTACGGGTGATAGAGGAGAGCATCCACAGCTACAATGCAAGAGGATTCATTGCACGTGATTTTGTTGAAGTTGATCCTTAAGTTGTTCTTTCCTATCTTTCTGGAGTAATTCTCGGGAAAGGTATCTTCCCAAGTGAGTTTTGGTTCAGGTTCTGGTCCATATGGAATGTCATCATGTTGTGCCATCTGAATTGATCATACACAAACACAAACATAGCAATGATATTCTTTGTTAGTTCAGACATTCAATTACATGATTATGCATAACTGGATTGATCAGTGGGTGTTTTGTGTTAAAAAAATGTTGTATGTATGATGAACTTGTGTATTAGATGTTAAAACTTAGTAGAACTTATAACAATCAAGTCACAACATGTGTTAACAAATACAAGAGTTTCCACTTATGAAAATTTACAACACTTAGACAAATTTCATGAAATCAGACAATGTTACGCGTAAGATTAGAAATCCTACGCATAACATTTCTTATGCGTAAGTAATCATTTTAGGCGTAAGATCAAAAGATACGCTTAACTTATATGTTACGCGTAAGTTCAAACTTTTGCGTAGGCTAAATCTTATGCGTAGGATTAAATCTTATACGTAAGATTGGAGCTTAGGCAAAGGGTTGAACCTTATGCGTAAGATATAACTTATGCGTAAGTTTTGACTTATGCATAAGTTTATGACTTATGCGTAAGAAACAACTTATGCGTAAGAAATATTCTTTTGCGTAAACATTGTCTTATCCAAGACAAGTTTTTCAAAAACAGTCGAATCTTACGCGTAAGATTACATCTTACGCGTAGGATGAGTAAACTTTTGCGTAGGATCGTCTGAATGAAAATCACCTTCGAAAACTTTGTAATGTTTGATTCCTGAAAGTTTTAAACACAACCACTGATCAATACACTATCCTTACTCATTCCAAAAACATATAAATCACACAAACTTATGCGTAGTCAACCCAAAATCAAACTTTTGCGTAAGAATGCATGAACAACAAATCACAATAATATCCTAACATGATTCTGGGTAGAAATGGGATACAGGCGAGTGTTATACATGTCCTAAGAAACATATTGACCAAGTTATAACATATTACATCCACAAAAACGCAAGATCAAATCTGCTAGTGTTCATGAACCCTAAATCAAAGGAACACCATCCAAACATGTTACTGATACAATTAAACCATCAAAAACATGTTCTATAGCATGTATAAACAGTATCCTAATCATTTAATCATCTCAGAATAACACACATTCAAATCCCCCAATACCTACGATGAACCCTAATTTCGAAATCGATCAATTGATGTTATTGGGTATGATTGGAGTATTGGAACATGTTTAGTATCATTCTAAGATCATTTCCCACTAACTAATTTAATCATTATCACATCAAATCACTGGGTCCAATTTTACGCAAAACCCTAAAGCTTATTTTAACGATTAAGGATAAACAAGCCGTTGGATTAAGATGAAATTAAAAACCCTTGTTTAGAAACATGATCAAAACATTTTTGTACTTACAGATTTGAAGAACAATGGATGGATCAATTGGTTGATTATGGATCGTTGATGTGTTTGGTGGTAATAATAAATGTGAAATCAGATGCAGTAAATGGTGGTGGGTCAAAGGTTTTGACTAGTGTTATGATAAGTTTCACTATTTGACATCTTTGGCCCCTTAACCTCATATTACTTACAAACCTAATGCCCAACTAACTCACATTAATACATAACTCCATCAAGCATTAACAAAGAACAACTTTGGTTAAATTTACTCCCCCTTGACCTTAGATCGATGTCCTTTTGCTTTTCAGAATTAGTTTCAATTGTCAAGGAGAGTATCCCGAAAAAAACTTTAAAGCATCACTTTGATTAAATAAATGTTTTTGGTAAAATGCAAGTACGAAGTAAATATTTTGAGAAAATTAAAAAAAATACTTTCCCTCCCCCTCAACACTTGTTTTTTATAATAATTTTAAAAATAGTGTTGAAAAGAGTGGTGTATACTTGCATTTTGTTTTAAAGAAAAGATAAAATCTTTTTGTGTTTTTGTTGGTTTTATATTTTTGTATTTTGTTTTTGGTAAAATATTTACAAAGATAGTTTTGATGTTTGACG
The DNA here is from genome assembly GCA_030686995.1 of Artemisia argyi. Lineage (NCBI taxonomy): Eukaryota > Viridiplantae > Streptophyta > Magnoliopsida > Asterales > Asteraceae > Artemisia > Artemisia argyi. The sequence continues at coordinate 625,619 of JARVZY010010672.1, forward strand.
ATCATTTATATTTTAAAAACTTTTCCAGATCTTCTGGAGTCAAACATCGCATACCAATTTGGTGAACTAGACTAGCAAACCTTGATGGTGCTAAGGCTTTGGTAAGTAAGTCCGCCAATTGGTACTCAGTTCCAACAAAATATAATTCGACGGTACCCTTTTCGACATGCTCCTTGATGAAATGATATCGGAGATCAATGTGTTTGGATTTGCAGTGATGAACGGTGTTGCAGGAAATAGCAATGGCACTTTTGGAATCACAGTAGATCGGAATCTTATTGAATAGGTAGCCATAATCCTTAAGTTGTGATCTCATCCAAATGACTTGAGCACAACAAGCAGACATAGCTACGTATTCAGATTCTGTTGACGATAGTGATGTGCAGTCCTGCTTCTTAGATTGCCATGACACAAGTTTATCTCCGAGAAACTGTAATCCACCAGAAGTACTTTTGCGTGTGTCTAAACATCCTGCATGATCAGCGTCTGAAAAAGCAATTAGTTCAAAACCAGAATCCTTCGGATACCAGATTCCCAAGTTAATGGTTCCCTTTATGTATCGAAGGATTCTTTTAGCCTCACTGAGGTGTCTTTCAGTATGTTTGGACTGATAGCGAGAGCACATGTAGACAGCAAATACTATATCAGGTCTACTAGCTGTGAGATACATGAGTGACCCAATAATACTACGGTATTTGGTAGGGTCAACAGGTGTCCCATGTAAGTCAGCATCTAGTTTTGTGGTATAGCCCATTGGTGTATTATAAGTATCACAGCTCATCATTCCATGTTTCTTTAAAATTTCCAACGCATATTTGGACTGATTTATAAAAATTCCACGGGGTGATTGATGAACTTGTAGTCCTAGAAAGAACGAAAGTTCACCCATCATGGACATTTCAAAATTTTCTTTCATTAAATTTGCAAAATCATTTGAGTAACTTCTTTTTGTTGAAGCAAAAATAATGTCATCGACATATATTTGAACAATAAGTAAGTCCACCCCGTATGATTTTGTAAATAAATTTGGATCCACCGAACCTTTAGAAAATTTATTGGCCAGCAAGAAAGCAGATAGTTTGTCATACCATGCTCTTGGGGCTTGCTTTAGTCCGTAGAGTGCCTTTTTGAGTCGGTAAACGTGATTGGGACGCTCAGGATCAACGAAGCCGTCTGGTTGGCTTACATAAACTTCTTCACGGAGTTCTCCATTAAGAAATGCGGTTTTCACATCCATTTGATAAACTATCATGTTCCGATGTGCTGCAAATGCCAGAAAGATCCGAACAGCTTCATGTCTAGCCACTGGAGCAAAGGATTCTTCAAAATCAATTCCTTCTAGTTGGGAGTATCCTTTCGCTACCAGGCGTGATTTGTTACGTATGACAGTGCCTTCTGCATCTAGCTTATTTTTCCAAATCCATTTTAACCCTATGACATAGATTTCGTCAAGTCTTTCAACTAATTCCCAGACTTCTAATCTTATGAATTGCTGAAATTCCTCTTGCATAGATTCAATCCAGTTATCATAAGTCATTGCTTCTTTGATGTTCTTAGGTTCTTCTAGACAAACTGTGAGTGCATAGATGCAATTTTCACCATCTGTGTGAAGTCGTTGTCTTGTCATTACAGGTGCATTTGGATGGCCAATTATATGAACTAGGGGATGATCTCGAGTCCATTTGTGTGTCGAAGGGTGTAGTTGATAAGTATCTCGCATGTTAGCATGATCCAAATTGTGTGTGGATGACTCAGCTACTTCTGGAAATGTTGGAGCCAGTGCAAACGAGTTAAAGAACGCATTAGGATCATACTCTGCGGGTTGTGGAACTGATTGTGGTGTAGGATCTTCAGCTGATTGTCGTGAGTTGGAAGCAGTTTGTTCTGCTGTTAATGGAGATGCAATTGGAGGACCGTCTTTCTCAACAGTTGTTGTAGTTTGTTGAGGTGAGTCAGGTACTTGAATATTTTCAGGTTGAGCAGCGGAATTAGGTGAGACCTCAGTAGAACGGTATTCAATTGTATCATCAAACAGTGGAGCAAACAAGGTTTCCAATTCTTTACGGTTGAGAGGCAATGGTTCAGCCGAGGAGTCCGGAAAGTTAAGACGGTTGAATTCGGGTCCTAAGCTGTTTTGCTCAGAAGCCATTTGTCTAAGTTCATCAAAGTTAGCATGAATGGTTTCTTGAATTTCTCTTGTTCGACGATTTAATATCCGAAAGCCTTTGGAATTTTCACAATATCCAATGAACACTTCGATGTCAGCCTTTGCTTTAAGTTTACCTAAATCATCACGATCATTTTTCGGATAACAAAGTGCTCCAAATACATGTAAGTAATCGATGTTTGGTTTTCTTTTGTGAACAATTTGATAAGGTGTTTTGCGATGGCGTTTTGTGATCATGCAACGGTTTTGGGTATAACATGCGGTTGAAACAGCTTCCGCCCATAAGTATTCTGGTAATTGAGCATTAATCAACATGGTTCTAGCAGCTTCCACTAACGTCCTGTTGCGTCTTTCAACAACTCCATTCTGTTCTGGGCTTCTAGGAATAGATGTTTGATGTTCAATTCCCACTTTCTCATAATATGACCGAAGTGTCTGATTCTTAAATTCAGTTTCATTGTCAGTTCTAACCATTCGTACCGTGTTGCGTAACTGAACTTGAATTTTAGTGAGAAAGGTGATGATCATTGAAGGAGCTTGATCTTTACTTCGTAGAAAATAAACCCAAGTCCATCTGGAGTAATCATCCACAATTACAAGTATGTAGCGTTTACCGTTGATACTTTGAACACGCATCAGACCACACAAATCCATATGAAGCAATTGTAAAATATGATTCGTACTGTGCTCAGATTTAGAAGGAAAATGAGCTCGAGTACTTTTTCCTTGTTCACAGGCTGAACATAAGTGATCTTTGGTAAAACGGAATCTTAGAAAACCATCAACAAGTTTATGACGAGCAAGTTCAGTCATAGTTTTGAAATTCAAGTGCGAAAGACGTTTATGCCATAACCAAGATTTAGTCGATTATACTTTGGAGAGAAGACATATCGGAGATGTAGCAATCATATCTGACATTGATATTGTATAAAGATTAGAACCACGTGAGCCAGACATTAGATCATTTCCTTGTAAGTCACGAACGAAACAAGTTTTCTCACGAAATGCTACTTCTAGATCCCCATCACAAAATTGACCGACAGAAAAGAGGTTGTGTCCTAGTCCTTCCACATAATAAACACGACTGATTTTAATGTTCCCACTAACATAGTCACCATATCCTATGATTAAAGCATAATGATCGTTCTCGAATCTGACAGTACCAATGAACTTTGAAACAAAGTTGATTAACAGTTTGAGATTGCCTGTCATATGTCGGGTGCATCCGCTATCAACAATCCAGAGAACAATCTGCACCACCTGCATCACAAGAAGACGACGAGGATGGAACAGAAGTAAGGGTGGAACCCAAAGAAAGTGCGGGTTCCTGTTGGTTAGAAGCACATGTATTCAATAATTTAGGAATCCATTTAAAGTCTGGTTTATATTGTAACCAACGTTGCCAATTCCAACTAGTTCTCGCTTTCTTTTTGGTGAATTCACTAGTAATGGGCTTGTTCCTAGATTTGTTCTCTTCAATTATGGGGGTAACTAAAACTTCATTAGAAACCGTAGATGGCGGTTTTCCTAATATAGACCTAGAGGCAGTAGTGGGCCTAGAAGGAATACTTGTCCTACGTTTCTTATGACGATTTAGAAGAGAATTAGCTATACATTTTGTATGAACACCAGATGATACGCTTTTACGACAAAACACACAAGATGCATTAATATTCAAAACATTCAAAGGTTCATCATTCGTTACATTTAGGTTTTGATTACAATTTGCCAGATTAGAATCTAAATCTAATGCAACATGAGTTTTATTCAAATTCCTAAGTTGATCTTCTACTTCTGGAGCTTCTAGTGGTCCTCTTTTACGTTGCAAGATCCTATTCTTCTTGTTACTTTTTCGCTTGGGTCTGCTAACGCTATTAGTGGAGACTAGTCCTGTGGAAGTGGAGTTATCAACATTAGTGTTTTGAACAAAATTTCCCTTATCAGTGTTTTCTAATTGATACAATCATGGTGCTATCACAGTGGTGTCAACAAACTTTCCTTTTTGAAGTAGCTTAATTTTCTCTTTCAAATAAATGATGATGTGATTCTTATCCTGAATATCAGACTCAAGTAAACCATTGCAATATTTTATATCATCGCGGTTTTGTTGCCATTCGACGTTTTCAATTTTTAAATCCGCAATTTCTTTCTCGTATTCGAGACACAGACTTTTTAAAGACTCATTGTTTTTTCAAAGCTGACAAGAGTTTGAATTATTTTGACTTTGAAGTTGCAATTCCATTTCAATACTTTGAGCTTGACACCATTCAAGCCTTTGTTTGAGTAGACAAATTTCATTTGAAAATTGTTTTGTCACATCATCATTGTTTTTTCTCAACATTTCATTGTCATGTTTTAGTGTCTCTATTTCCACATTCAACAAATTATTATCAACACAAAGATCATCCATAAGCATAGAAGTACCAGATTTATAGAGATCATTCATGATAACAGACAAAATATCAGCATTGAGAACTTGTTCCAAAAGTCGATCAACATCATCTTTTAAAATTCTATTTCTTTGCTTTTGAACCAAAATCGCATTTTCATTTGAGTTGAAAACATTTATCATTGTTTTGACTTCGTTTTGAAGTTCCTGTTCCCAACGTGTAGCACAAAGCCGGAGGTGTTTGACAATTGGAAACATTTGTTTTTGAAAAATATCTCTCTTTTCTCGCTCGTAAGCAGATTGAAAAGTTTCAATTTTTATTTCAGAATTACGTTCAATTGTTTCCTCCAAAATTTTGATGTCTTCCATAAAAGTTTTGAAATAATTTAAGACACGAAACCTTTTTGGTAAAGGTGTTACTTCACCAGAGGATGGTAAAGGACCATTTATTTGTGCTACAGTTTGGACAGGGGCCGCATTAGAAGATGAAACATATGACTCAGTGACATACCATGATTTCTCAAGTCATTCCTTTTGAGGAACAAAAGATTTAGAAATATGAAGAGCTTTTGAATAATCATATGGTTTCCAATATTCAACTTGACTCATTTTTGATCGACTCTCTTCTTCAAGTTCTTCCTCTTCCTCAGTATCATAAACAATAGTACGCACAATCGTATTATCAAGCATTTGGTCCATACTGTAAATTTTAGGAATTTCTTTGAATGCTTTGTGAAGAAACATTGATTTGGAATCACCAAGTGCAAATCCTTTATCGGGTCTCGGTTTTAAAGTAAATTTCTGAATTGTTGTGATAGAGCCCCCGGTTTTGTAAACAACATTACGAAATTCTTTGAGTTGTTTTTCAAGATCAACGTTCTCACCGATTAATTTATCTATATATTTCCTTTTTCGTATTTTATGTTCACAAAAATCCTTTTTGCAAATTGAAAATTCTGTTTCTGTTTTTGAAAGCACTTTTTGAAGTTGTTCAACTTGTATTTGAAGTTCACACTTTTCACTTTCTAGTTTTGAAACCAACTTTCCGTTTGACTCAATTAAATCTTGCATTTTATGTTGAAGATCTTGCTCTTTGTTGTAAGATTCTTGAAAAACTTTTTCAAAACTTTTTGCGTGTTTAACCTTGTCTTCCTGATTTGAAAGTTGTATTTTATAACACTCAATATCTCTTGCAAGTGACGCATTTGTTTCTTTTAAGGCTTTGTTTTTCTCGTTGCATTTTATGATTTGAAATTGTTGAGCGTTCAGTTGTTTGGATAACAATATAAGGTCAGGGTCTGGATCAAATGATGGTTCATGTTGTTCTGCATGATCATGTTTATCATTCTCAATAGGATCATCAAATGAAACAACTGTGTCATCATCAAATATGACAACTGTGCTTATTTGTTCATCTGCGTAAGAAGATGAATATGAGTCAGATGGAACAACTTGCGCCGTATCTGATTCAGAAACAGAGGGTGAGGCTATTTCATGTATTAGGCATGCATTAAGGTCATGTACCTGAGACAAGCCGTCAGTGTCATACACTGGGCCTGAATCATTAAACTGAAGTTCCTGCATGTTGGCCATAAGCATCACAGTTGCATTAGCTTCCAGATCTTCCATGTCATCATCGTTGTTCACATTTGCCATGAAATTGTTCTCCTGCTCAGTGAAATGTCCATCTTTTTCATCTTGGAGAGCCATAAGTAATGCCTGCTTATGAAACTTACTGCCCCGAGTTCTCGGTTTAGGACATGCTGTCGCTATATGACCCTTCTCATTACAGTTATAACACCACACTGCATTCCCCGAGTTTGAGTTCCTACTTTCAACTGTTTCAGACCTTAGCTGAGAAGCACCTGAGTTGTTCCTGAACCCTCCATTGTTATTAAACCTTTGACTATTCCCAAAATTTCCTGAATAACCTCCTGAACCTGATCGACCAAAGTTACGATTCTGTATTTCTACCCATCCATCATGTACAACAGCTTGATTCCTTGTGTTAGAAGATGAACGTTGACGGTTGTTTGTTTTGTTGGAGAATTTTCTAAAAGCACGAGCAATAAGAGCAAGTCCCTGATTCAACGTGTTAAACTCTTCATCGTCATCTTCATTGGAGTTCGAGTAATACACTGCATCATTGTTGTTATATGGAACAAGTTGAGTAGAAGTATTCTGTGGAGATGAATCATAAGGAACCATTTGGTTTGAGGTAGAAGATTGTGGATAACTGAAGTAGTTTTGCTCTTGAACATATGCATGATTTGACATTGGTGGTGGAGCATAGTGAGATTGAGCTACGAGTGCCAAAGAATTTGGTGTTGGTGATGGTGAGTATCCTCCTCGAAGAGCTCGATCTTTTTCCACTTCAGGTTCGTGGTGTTTTAGAAAATCATACAACAATCCATATGGTGCATCATGAAGATTTTTGGTTTGTCGAACGAATGTCACATATTTATGCCAATTCGGACCAAGACTACCGACGAATTTGGAGTTCACTGCGATCCTTGGTACTGTAATTTTGTGTCGTTCCAAATCATTTACCACATTAGTGAAACGATGATAGTAGGATTCAAGTGACTCTCCTGGTTCAATTGTGATGTTAGTGTATTCCATGTAGAGTTTGGATTCCATATCATCTTTGTTCAATTGAGTGCCTTCCATTAGGAGATGAACATGTTCCCACATAGCTTTGGCCGTTTTCTGAGCATCGACACTTCGATAAATTGGATTAGGTATTCCTTGAAGTATATAGGCCATTGCATACTCATCAGCTTCACGATGGTATTTTTGATCCTCTGTGAGTTGAGATTATGGAACAGGTTTCTCTGCAGGAGCACGTGGAGGATCAGCAGTTGGATCACCAATTTCAAGTCTTGTTGGCCACTCAAATCGTCCTTCAAGTATCACTTGTTTCAAGAATTTCCCATGGGGTTTCTTTAGTTCAAGTAATCGTAAGAATCGACTTGACCACTGAACATAGTTCCCAGGTGTTAGCATTGGAGGTGTTTCAAGTGATCCTGCCTCATGTCTGGATTGTTGAGTTGTAATAACTACATACATTCTATCAAACCAGTGAGGTTGTTTGAAGGAGAACTGAGTGTTTTGTTGTGACATTGGATATGGTTGTTGTTGAGGAATGATTTGGTGTTGTTGCATCATGAGATATTGTTGTTGTGGATTAAACAGTTATTGATGAAAGTGTGATTGTGATGGTTGATACGATTGTTGTTGATGGTATTGTTGTGCTGATACTGCTGATGTTGCTGTTGCTGAGGAGGAGAGAAGTAATAATGTGGTGGTTGAGACATCTTAGAACACTTGTGTAATGATGGATCTTCTAGAAGATTGAAATGCACGATCCCTTGGTTAAGATCAAAATCCTTTGGCAAAGTTGAAATCTTACGCGTAACACTCAACTTATGCGTAGAAAGGTGATGTTATGCGTAAACACTAGGTTTATGCGTAAGATTCCTTTTTACGCGTAAGATTTAAGCTTTTGCATAAGAAGCAAGTTTTGCGTAAGGTTAAAAACCAAACAAATCTTTCAAACTTGTCCAAGCTTGAAAGATATCCTTAGTCGAAGTATTCCACTAACTTATCCAAGCTAGAGAATTACTGAGTCACCGTAACACGAAGAGAAGACCTTTGAAGAAAGTAATGCGTAGATTTATGTAACTTACGCGTAAGATAATCTTATGCGTAACATATGACTTCTGCGTAGAAACTTAGGCGTAGATAGTCAACTTCTGCGTAGGATATGACTTCAGTGTAGAACTTTGGCGTAGGAAAGCAACTTTTGCGTAGGAATTATGCGTAGAATATCAACTTTGGCGTAGAAAGAGGGTTTTGACCAATGTTTTGCGTAGGAAAAGGGTTTTGACCTCAATCTTATGCGTAAAAGGACAAAAAAGTACTGTTGACAGCTTTGAAATCGTACTATGCTTAAAAACTTACGCGTAAGATGGTCTGATCTTCAAAAAATCACAACTTTTTGAAGAAAAAAGGCCTAGAAATAAGGTACTAATGATCAAATAACTTCACCAATACTTAGAAAACACTAAATATGAAAGATTTTGCTACTAAAAACTAGTTTTCCAATATCAAAGAAGCTATAAAACCTTGAATATCTATAAGAAAATGTAAGAAAACCTTAAAAAAATCTAAACTTTATGCAAAATCTAAGCTTCTAATCACTATAACAACCTTAAAACTTATCCAAGCTTCAAGATTTGAGTGAAAGAAACAAAGAAAAAACAAAAATATAAAGAAAGAACATCCATAATCCCACGTTAAAACCAAGAAAAGCACTTCAATCTCTATTAGGCGAATGATACCACTTGTTAGGTCACCATTTATGTAAACACAAGTATAAGAAATAAGATGAGAATAAGAGATGGTTGATTATATGATTATGAAGAGTGAAAGAACAATAGTTTCATTAAGATATTCAAATAACCAACAAAGGTTATGTTTACATTAACATAGTATATATAGGGGAGGAGTAGGGCAACACTCCCTTCCTTCCTCATTTGTAAATTGAAATGGCCTTAAGGCCCATGGGCTTGCTACATAAGCCTTATGTTTAAATAAACATACAAGCCCTAGCAACCTATTATAATTAAATGACCGAGACTTGATAAATAGTAAAACTACGTTCCCAACATGATTGAATTGAAAGAGTACTTATCTCAATTGAACATGAAAAGTTCAAAGGGTTAAAACCCTTGAAAAATCTGTAAAAATTCGGACCTAGGGTTTCTCCCTCAAAGTTGAACACTAATGAATGAAATTTGGAAAACTATATATAGATTTTATAGGGTGACGGTGTCAAGAAGAAAATTCTGACGCCGTCAAATTGCCGCCCATAATGAAATCGGATTGCCTAGATCCAGTTTTGACGCCGTCATGTGTAATTCTGTTCTGGGCCGTCCCTAACATTTGGACCATGACGACCTATGGTGACGCCGTCATCTCCTTAGTACAAAACTTTTTGGATCGTCACGTGTATCATCCACTTCCACCTCTTTTATTGCTCTTGACGCCGTCATTAAGAAACTTCTGACGCCGTCAGGTACTGTTCCCAGCAAGGAAAATTAAGACTTTGCCGTTTTCTTCACTTTTATGCTCCAAAAAGTCCAAAATGCTTCCTTTTCCAGATTTCACTCCAAAAGTACCTAAAATGACAAGAGGAACGATTTAGGGCAATATTTGATCAAATAAATTCGAATTCGGGCTAAAATGACCCCCTAAAAACGGTTCATTTTTTGCCTCATCAAATACCCTTACACTTGAGATTTGCTTGTCCTCAAGCAAATGCGCTTTTATTCTAATCAAAATACAAGTTAGGGGTCATTTAACACTAATATAAAAGTAATTACAACAAATAATTGTTCCACTAAAGACCAAAGACAAGCACGGAGGTCATACACTGGCACCTCACAAATAGTGTTTAGATACTCACATCTCTCAGGTGTAATAAAGTAATAAGGAAATGGAAAACATCTCTCACTACCTGTCATAACAAAATAGATTACCATAGGCTTGGGAAAGGATCAAACCTCCACCACATGGCGTAAGCACCTAGGATAAACTATCAAAGAGGTCTTTTAAAGGGTTATAACGTTAGGTGTAGGGATATGGAATACACGGTTTTGTTGGATAAAGGCAATATTTACTGGTGGCGAGTTAATCATCTTGGTTAATTACATGTATAATATGGCGTTGCTAAGCCAAGACTAGACTCGACTTAAGCTAATAAATGAAAAATAACAAAAACATAAAACTTAAAATGAAACGGCATGGTAGTCCGTATGTTTTTTCTCTTTTCTCTTTTTGTATTTTTTTTTATCTTAATTTTTTTTTATTTTATTTTATTTTATTTTATTTTTTTTTTTTTTTTGCATACATTCTTACCCTACCATCCAAAATATTACATCATAGGGAATGTACATTCCCATTACACTTGAACTTTTACATACTTTACAATAAACTACTCTAATGACTCGAATCAAGATAATCAAAACACTTGGAGTACTTTTTAAGATTAACGCACGTATGGGGGTAATATATGATGTTCTTCCCCATTACTCCATAACATAAGTACTTTACCCATGAGTCCCAATCGTCCCAAAACAATATGTACAAGATATGACTCGACTTAGCAACCATGTAATCAATTAGATAATTAACTAAGGGTTTAAACAAATAACAATAATGCACTAAAGATGAGTGCATACACTGAAGACTAAGGCGATTTGGGTGTACATTTAGGTGGGTTGTAACAAATTCGTCCTTTAAGTAAGATGCTTAATGTTAGAAACGAAAAGATAGGCTCGGAGGGGTGTACAAGGGGTTTCGTGTACTAAAAATGAGTACAACACTAATGGTGTGGGAACAATTAATTGACTTTACTAGCCAAATAGTGTGACTTAAATGGTCAAGTAATTATGATACGGGTTTAACACAAGGGTGATCCTAATGCCTCTTATCATGTAGTAAATCCTACTACACGAATGTAGTCTCACTAGCAGTCTCGGGATGCATCACTAACACAAGTTCTATAATCTAAATGCTACCGGTACCCTCATAAGCACTAATAATGAATGCTTTTCCTATCAAATCTAAAGGCGAACCTCACATATTTAGGTTGAAAATTTTTCTGAATGGTACGGTTTTGTGCTAGTCATACGACTCCTATCCATGAGACGCTTGCTAAGGCTAAAGTTTCACTGCTAAATGTTGTAAAAAATTTTAAATTTGGCGCTAAAATTACACTAACAAGTATTTCTCTTAGTTTTATTACACACCTGCCATCAAACAAACAAACTCAAGTGCAATAGTATCCTATAAGGTATCATCATTTACCCTCCCCTTACACTTAGGATGAACATTGTCCCCAATGTTCAATTAAAGAATGTAAAAGTGAAATAGGTAAAAGAATGAAAGCAAATACTCCCCTGATTCGTTCGGTATGGATAGTGTGGTAACAAGGTTAGATCTTCCTCCAAGAAAATGAACATTCAAAGCTTCCCTTCCAGAAAAATAAATCATCTTCTTGTCATACATAACCTGTTAAACCTGAGAAAACAAACAAGGCAACCTCGCGTAAAATCGGCGGCAATCTATATATACTAACAAGTCCTAGAAAGCAAATTAAGATATAATGCTTTTGGAATGGATGTTTGCAGATTTCCCGGAGTTTATAAAACTAAAGAATTAACAAAAACTTTAGGATTCCGTTAGAAAAACAAAACTCGCAAAATTTTCAGAATTTTACACATGATGCCGTCAGAAGTGACCTGCAGAAATCTTTATGTTAAGTTTCCAGAAAATTTCTGGAAAAACTTATCTCCTACTTCCTTGAAAATCCTGCAAAACATCATTATTACTCGATACAAGCATTTGACTCTAACAATTACTAATATACATGCTCATTTAGTATTGTGGAGAATCATGATCAATTTTGTTCTTAAAAACAAATTTGGGGTTTCCCCTTACACTTATCTTTTGCAAAATACCTTTATATGAAGTTAAGACGAAGTTAAACAACAAAATAAAGCATTTTCACAATTTTAGGTTTGAAACATGATCCACCAACAATAAAAATAAAGCATGCATACGGAAGCAAATAACAATCAAACAATTAAAAATCACACAAATAAAAACTGAAAAATTAAACAGCCATAAAATTAAAATCCAACATGCATAATAACGAAGATAAATAAAAAGTATCCAAGGCCAACAGAGGCCACATCCTAAATTATTACAAGACAAATTGTTTCAAATCATACAACCATGAATAAATTGTCTAAAGATCACAAATATCATGACAAATCACTGGGGAGGGGGACCATAGCGGTAATCATAGCCAGGAGGGAGGTGCCCGGTGTACCCGTAGGGAGGGTAGTCCATCTCGTGTCCAGGGAATGGGTCGATCTGCAACTGAGGCTCAATGTGATCACGCGTAGAAAGATGCTGCATCTGGCGGATGGTGTGATCATACATCCAGTCAAACCTCTAGTCAGTGGTGGTTCGCCATGCGTCCACCTGACCCATCCATGCCCCTTGATGCGCTTGCCAATTCCCAGACCCATGTGTCGGTAATAGTCCGCAGACCCAACCTCATAGTCCCCATAATGCGGCTGCTGAGGTACACCCTCGTCATTATCCTCATCATCCTCAACACCCGCCGGTCCTCCCACAACATACCAAGTAAAGGACCCATCCCCCAGCTCCATCACAATACTCATCTGCTTGAGGGACTTAGCCCTCACCACCCTACATGCCCCACAGTCGCTCAAGTACCCCATAATCTCTGGAACAAGGATCCCATAGGAACGAGCCAGGCGGGTCACAAACATCCCTCTATACACCTTGTCGGTATCCCTCTCCCCTACACTAGTCTTCAAATAACTCGCTACCCAGAATGGGATGTTATAGTATACATCCGCTGAAAACATGGTGTATAGGTAGAAAAGGTCTGAAGCAGTGACACGGTGAGTAGTGCCATGGCGCCCCGACAAACTGTAGGTGATGCATCTGTGGGCTAACCTGATCATAGGGTCCCTAATGGAAGCCACCCCAATGGTTGAGGTATAGACCCCATTCCCGATACTCGGCCAGAACATTGAATGCCTCAACTCACTCCTCATTGTCTCCCCATTCATCAACCTCTGCATAAAACCACCCTGAATAGCCTCCTCCTCAGTATACAAGCCTAATCTCCACCCAAACTCAGTAATCGAGCACGATCTAAGCTCTCCCCCCAGCCTAAAATAAATGGTAGTACCTCCCATATATGTCCTAGCCTCAGCCAAATCAAAGTGAAAAGTAGCAAAGAACTCCCTGACCAACTCACTATAATCCGTTTCCCTTATCCTAAACAACCTTTCCCATTGAGGACCTGTAAATGCATCAGTATGGATCCTCCCAAGGAAATCACCCTCAAGGCCCTTGGACCTCAAGAAGTCCCAATCAATCACTGCCCCTACATCGATATGGTGATGGAGTAGTTCCGCATATTTGGTTGTAGAAGCGTCATTATCAAACTCGCTCCAACTATGAACCAAGTCACCATAGCTCACACGTTGGGACCTCGATGAACTCCCTCGGTGTTGTCTGGTGTGCTTGCTCATTTTCCTAGAAAAAGATGGAATGGAACAGAAATGGTTAGAATGAGAGTTTTTATGAAGTTATGCTGTCAGACACATCTGACACCGTCAGGCAATAAAACCTGACGCTGTCAAACCTAGCCGAAGTTTAGCCATGCAATTACGAGGGAAAAATCAATTTTTCAAACTCTAAATCCATGACCCAAACACCCCTTTTTGCAGAAAACATGGGTGGGGGATCAAAAAATCCGTGGTATGAAAGATTTTTCCGCAATTGACTCATGATTCATATCAACCACAACTACCTAATGCATAACTCATGATTACAAAACACCTAAGAAGGAGCATTACGAGTTCTAAGAATGGATCAATGTTAGGGTTTCGGATGATGGGGTTTTTCAAAATTGGTAGGTCTTAGGGGTAATTGAACAAATAAGGATGAAGAAAAATCACTTACCACGTGTAAATTGGTCACGGAAGATGTCAGAATTGACCTTGAAGATCCGGAGGTGGAGTAGCACTTGGGTATAGTTTGTGGGGTATGGTTGAAAGTGATGGAAATGGGGTTATTATTGCTGAGAAAGCGAGGTGACGGCATCAAGAGTAAAAATCTGACGCCGTCAGATGCCCGTTTTATGAGTACTTAGTGGCAATTTCAAATTCAGTCCCTGCACTATTGTAGATAGCTAATCAAAAGTAAAAACTATGAGTAGCCATTCCGTTAGTGAAGTCCACCAGGGTCAAACATTTTGTTACTGTCACGAAGTGAGGTGTGGTTATTAATAGGGCTGGGCAGAGTTCCATTTAGGTCGTGATCTTCATATTGGTAAACAGTGGGTACAGGGAGGAGTTGTTCCATAGAGGTTTCCAAAGCTGCGATGTTTTTTAGGTGCAACCTCTTCACACCAGGTTTAAAACCAAAGGAACGTTTCGTATGCAAATTAGGGAGCGTGGTTTGCAAACTTCCAACGAAGATGTTATGAAATTGCAAGTTCTTTTCTTCCTGAGGACGCTCATAAAAGTAAGGGGTAATTAAAGGTGAAGCACTTGGAAAGGGTTTTTCATTATCCTCTTCGTCACACACCAAAGAGGTTGGGAATTTAAAGATTTTTTCGATTTTTCTCGGTGTGGATTTTTCCCTAATATTATCCTTAATTCTTGATATGAATTCGTCCGATAAGTCCATAAAAGCATTACGAGTGCTTTCCATGCGAGCTTCTAAGTGCCGAGTCTGTTTTTCCTGATTATTCATGAAGGTTATCATTATCCCTTCGAACTCCTCTTGTCATGAACGTTCAGGAAAATTGTATTCGCTAATTGCACTCACATGTCTATTAGGACTCATTGTGGGTTTAACAGCGGGTAGTTCAACCCTCATCAATTCATTGACCTGCCTCTTGATATTTTCCAATAATCATTCTTGGGTAGCGTTCACGTAATCAAGACTTCCTTCTCTTGAAAACATCAGGTACTCCCATCCTTCTTCTTTGTATTGTGCTAACCCCTCAAGAACTTCCCAGCATTTATCAACGCTAAGTCTGTTGAGTCTACCATTGGCTGCATGATCTATGGCCCTTCTCGTTTGATAATTAACTTTATCGTAAAAGATTTGAATTTAGAGCCATGGTTCTATGCCATGATGAGGGACTTTTTAGAGTAAGTCTTTGTATCGAGTCCATGCTTCATAAAAGGTTTCATCTTGACGTTGTTGGAACATCAAGATATCATTTCTAAGCTTGGTAGTTCTCCCCGGAGGGAAAAATTGAGCAAGGAAACGAGCGGTGAGATCATCCCATGAGGTGATGGATCCCGCGGGTAAACGTTCAAGCCATTGACTAGCTTGATCACGTAGAGAGAATTGAAATAGGTGCAATCGGGTCGACTCTCTAGTTGTAACATCAAGGTCTATAGAATCTACAATTTTAAGGAAATCCTTGAGATGTTGATTAGGATCTTCCGAACGAAGTCCATGGAATGCACATCCGCTTTGCACCAACCGGATGGTGTCGGATCGCAAGGGGGACACATTGGCTCCTTGAGTGAGCTCAATAGTGTTTCGATAGCCTTGGTGGCTAGGACGGGAATACTCTCCTAGGGTTCGGGGCCTAAGAGGTTGGTTTGCTAGTGGTGGGTTTTGTGGGTGGTTTTGTTGTGGTGGGTTGATGGGTTCAAAGATGTTACCACCTTCCATAATGTCGGATGGTAAAGGTTACGAACAAAGACACGAACAAATAAGATAGACTAAAGAAAACCAAAAAAATAAAAATAAAATCTTGCTAGAAAGGAATCTAGCAAGTAGACCTAACAAAGAGAAATCCTAACCTAGATAATAACTATTCCCCGGGCTGCGGCGCCAAAAACTAGATACGTGGGAATTGCACCAGGTTTTACCTCTCGAGCGATCTCGAGAAGCTTACAACCCTCACCAGGCAGTGTACCTGATCGTTGTAGTATAGTATAGTGACAAGTACCGGGGGATTGATCGTTCAACTCAGGAATATTGTCGCTAGGATTAGAAAGCCTAAAAACTAGGTCTAGAGGTGAGGGATGATTCTTTTTGTATTTTTATATTTTTATAAAAGCAATTAAAAATCTCGGTTTTTGGAAGAGTGGGCGGAATTAGTTGCTAGTCAACTAACCCAATAACTAAAGATGCAATCAAAATACAATAACAAAAATGAAATGAAATCTAATTAAACTAGTGTGGTGTAAACAATGATGGGAAAATTGTGTTTACTTGGGTTTCATTACTCCCTAGATATCTTTTACAGGTTGATAGTTTGTTACAATTGCATGGATGATTGGTCGGATTCCTTAATACTAGTCTTATGTCGAGCCGTTAGAAGCTCCTAACATGGGATCATTAGAATTCTCCTACGCATTAAATACAACCAAAAATCATAGTACACCTCTGATCATGTTTCTTAAGACGTTCAAGCAAGTTACCAATGGAAGTCTGCCAGTTTTCTTAAGCCTAACATCGAATACAATCATCCGTAACAACTATAAACAAACAATCAACCCATAATTAACATCTAGGTTTCACTACATCTAAGCAAACACACAAAAGATCTAGCCAAGCATGTTAAATTGAAGACAAGGGTAAGATATATTCAAGCAACACATAGAAATATTGATTGAATTGAAAGAGTACTTATCTCAATTGAACATGAAAAGTTCAAAGGGTTAAAACCCTGGAAAAAGCTGTAAAAATTCGGACCTAGGGTTTCTCCCTCAAAGTTGCACACTAATTTGGAAAACTATATATAGATTTTACAGGGTGACGGCGTGAAGAAGAAAAGTCTGACGCTGTCAACTCACCGTCCATAATGAAATCGGATTGCCTAGATCCAGTTTTGACGCCGTCATGTGTAATTCTGTTATGGGCCGTCACTAACATTTGGACCATGATGGCCTATGGTGACGCTGTCATCTCCTTAGTACAAAACTTTCTGGATCGTCACGTGTATCATCCACTTCCACCTCTTGTATTGCTCTTGACGCCGTCATTAAGAAACTTCTGACGCCGTCAGGTACTGTTCCCAGCAAGGAAAATTAAGATTTTGCCGTTTTCTTCACTTTTATGCTCCAAAAACGTCCAAAATGCTTCCTTTTCCAGATTTCACTCCAAAAGTACCTAAAATGACAAAAGGAACGATTTAGGGCAATATTTTATCAAATAAATTCGAATTCGGGCTAAAATGACCCCCTAAAATGGTTCATTTTTCGCCTCATCATACTGTGACCACTCTTCTTGAGAATCAACTTACAGCAGAGCAAATACTTCAACTTGAAGCAGACGAACTTGCAATGGAGTATATTCTTCTGGGCATACCTAATCCGATTTTTCGAAGCATTGATGCTCCGAAATCAGCTAAGGATATGTGGGAACATGTGCATCTCTTGATGGAAGGTACTAAACTTAACAAAGAAGACATGGAATCTAAACTTTACCTCTCATATGAAATGTTCATGATTGATCCAAGGGAATCACTGGAGTCTTACTACCATCGATTCACGAACGTCATCAATGACTTCGACAGACACAATATCATCTTACCAAAGATTGCTATCAACACAAAGTTTCTCAATTGTCTAGGTCCTGATTGGAATAAATATGTCACGTTCGTTCATCAATTCAAAAACCTTCATAATGCGACATATGAGTTGTTGTACAATTATCTGAAGCACCATCAATATGAAGTTGATAAAGATCGAGCTCTCCGTGGAATGTATTCACCTCCTACACCTCCTAATTCATTAGCACTCTTGGCTCAATCTCACTTTGCTCCACATCCACTGTCTAACCATGCATTTGTCTAACAACAACAACATTTTTCCTACCCTCAACAAACCACCTCAAACCAAATCATTCCATATGACTCAACACAACAATCAACTGACAACCAACTTGTCCCATATGATAACACTGATACCATGTATTATACCAACACAAACAATGAAGAGGATGACACATTCAACTCGCTGAATCAAGGATTTGCACTCATTGCCCGTGCTTTCAGCAGATTTTGAAACAAATCCAACAATTGTCTCTAAACTTCATCTAACACAAGGAATCAAGTTGTTGTACAAGATGGATATGTTGAAATACAGAATAGTAATTATGGAAGAATGGGATGAGGAGGTTATATGATAATCGAACTCTTACATAGATAGTCAGTTTCTTTAATAACTTCTTTTCGTAGAAGGTTCTTTGACTAATGTAACCTTATAATATAACATGAATTAACGTAGAAGATTTAAAATATATTTAAAGGTAAAAATTAAGGTGTTACGTTACATATACCATAGTAAATGTATGTTATGGTATACTCATAATCTCAAAAAGTCTAAGGAAAATTGATGTGGCATAGTGGATGCTCATGACCACAAGTACCAAAATAGTGAAGATGTATATCAATTAGAAAGAGTATGGTTGTCCGTTCCACCCCACTAAAAGCGGAAACACGAGTTGCAACAAAATGTAACGATCGCATAAGATAGTAGAACAACACAATATATTGATTTAAGAAATAATTGACAATGTTACATAAAGAATTTATTACAATCTAAATAATGAAAACAATAATCTTAATCTTGTCAAATTATAAGTCTTTAGAAAACGTCTAAGCCAGGTCAACTCGGTCTTTGAAATGAGAATACTATGTAACTTAAAAATGCAAATGCCTTCAATAAATCACTATCGATAACCTGAAAATGATACTCTAAAATGTCAACATAAAGTTGGTGGGTTCATAGGTTTAAAGTAAATAAAACCAGATTTACTGTGCATGATATATAAATAGGACAAGTATGTAAATAATATAATCAAGCGTGGGCAAACAGTTATATTGTAATCAAACACTTAGCTAGTCAGGTTGCCACCCATTTGGCTAGTCAGGTTGCCACCCATATAAACCACCACACTCTTCATCTACAAATCTTCATCTCCGAAATATAATCTTCTTCCATGTATGCCTACCAGCTGGAGCTATAACATGATTATTTTTCTACACAAAAGCCCCACACAGAATGTTCTACACAGCAAAACCACTAGTGCACCTAACGCAATTATATGCACACAACATTGTCTAAAAGTAATAGAGTAAACATTTAAACATGGCATTAAAACTGGAAATAAATTTTGAGTACCATTTTCCCCTAAGAAAATATATTAGTAAAATGAGGCCATGAAAACTCACCTTAAAGCGGTTGAGATATTGAAACAAGTCTAAGCAACTAATCTCAGGAGCCCAACGCACACTCGATAATAGTGATCAACCTACTGCTCCTTCAACCAATCTACAAATGATTTCAAACTAATTAATATTAACACTTAATTATTTATGACCTTATTTTGTGATCTAACTTATATATTATTGTTACATACCATTCTTTTATTTAATTTATTATTATCCTTTTATATTATTGAGATTCCAACTTCCCATTTAACGATTTCATTATATATATATATATATATATATATATATATATATATATATATATATATATAACAGGAGGCGTATGACTAGATAACGCCACATCATCAGCAATATGTCCATGTCATCACCTGAAAGGCCATGTCATCACCATTATGTCCACGTAGGCAATAATTTTTTTTAAATTTCGGATTTAATTTTTTCATGCCAAAGAATCACTAGAAGGATTCGAACTCAAGACCATTTTATCTTATGTGGTATCTTAACCACTAAACTACCACATGTTTTTGATGAAATTCTATAAACAAATTTTTATAAGGGCTAAGAAACGATTATTCCTTTAATTTAATTGGAGATAATACGATTATTCTTTTAATTGGAGACAATAAAATCAAAACCGGTAATTATTGAGATTTTAGAATGTGATAAGTATGGAAAATATTCATTGTGATCTTAGACCTAATCAGATCAACTATGAAGGTTTTTTTAACCTAATTCTACAATATATATACGGCTTATTGTATACTCTCATGATTCATTGTCAAACACACATTATACACGGTTTATATATCAATATGCAGCCACAAAGACAGTCTGCCAAGCTTAATAGGTCAAGCTTGAAGAAGATGACTGAAATTGGGGCAAGTAAGAAGAAAAATCAGAACAGTGTAGTTGATTCTGCATGTGATTTTTTGATTTGTTAGATTATTAATGTATGTTCATGTATACGAATCCTAGCTTAATGATAAGATTTTGCATGATTTTCATCAACAGGTGAGGATGGAAACAACAACATTATAACGGATCTAGCAGGTAACATGCATGGTTATAAACATTCAGATATAACTTTTGTTTACTCTTATCGCGATTTATATATGTTGTTGTATGTTGGTTAATAGAATGCATATGAATTATTCATTAGTTAGGTCATATTTTT
This sequence comes from Artemisia argyi, assembly GCA_030686995.1. Taxonomy (NCBI): domain Eukaryota; kingdom Viridiplantae; phylum Streptophyta; class Magnoliopsida; order Asterales; family Asteraceae; genus Artemisia; species Artemisia argyi. Next base: position 646,170 of record JARVZY010010672.1, read on the forward strand.
TAATGTGTATGATCTGTGTATGTTCATGTATGATTATTAATTAGATTCGTATGTTCATGTATGATTATTAATGTATGTCTATGAATATGAATCCTTAATGATAAGACTGTGCATGATTTTCATCAACAGATGAGGATGGAAACAACAACATTATAACGGATCCAGCAGGTAACATGCATGGTTTTAAACATTTATATATAACTTTTGTTGACTATTGTCACGATCTATATATGTTGTTGTATGTTGGTTAATAGAATGCATATGAATCATTCATTAGTTAGGTCATATTTTTTAATGTGTATGATCTGTGTATGTTCATGTATGATTATTAATTAGATTCATATGTTCATGTATGATTATTAATGTATATCTATGAATATGAATCCTGAATGATAAGACTATCCATGATTTTCATCAACATATGATATGGAAACAACAACATTATAACGGATCCGGCAGATAATATGCATGGTTTTAAACATTCATATATAACTTTTGCTTACTATTTTTGTGATTTATATATGTTGGTTAATAGAATGCATATGAATCATTCATTAGTTAGGTCATACTTTTTAATGTTTATTATATTTGTATGTTCATATATGATTATTAATGTATGTCTATGGATATGAATCCTTAATGATAAGATTGTGCATGATTTTCATCAACAGATGAGGATGGAAACAACAACATTATAACGGATCCAACAGGTAACATACATGGTTTTAAACATTCATATATAACTTTTGTTTACTATTGTCACGATTTATATATGTAGTTGTATGTTGGTTAATAGAATGCATATGAATCATTCATTAGTTAGGTCATATTTTTTAATGTGTGTTATCTGTGTATGTTCATGTACGATTATTAATTAGATTCATATGTATCAATCAATTTATGTATGATGTTTAACTAAGGCTGCATGTTTTTATTAATTTACAGCAACGATTGAACAAATGATTGTAGAGGAGACCAGCAACATCGTCAAGGATTCATCAGGTACTTTGTTTATTATAAATTAATAATACATTGTTATAACATTCGTTACTGCCGTAATATTGGTAATTTAACCACGTACCTTTATGATTGTGTAGCACATGAATATCCACAAATTTTATCTACAATTATCAATAAATGTTTGTTTGAAACTTATGCACTATGTCGAAACTCGGACCACCATGTTTCTTATGTTCTTACATGATTAACATGTAGTATGTTGATTAATTTTTTACATATACATTATACATTTTTTTACTGATTAATGGAATATTAATTAGTTTATTATCGATTAAACATTCTGTTTTTAACGAATAATTGTATAGTGTTATGAAAATTGTACATATATGTTTGTGAATACCCATTATATCAAACCAACTGTATAATGAAAGAAACTGTTTAATGATGTCTTCTCGATTATTGCATTTGCAGAAGGGATGTTGATTCCAAATACTTATGATTATGTAACATCAACAATTGATGTAACCTACACATGTTTGCGTGAAAACTTATGGAATCATGAATTAGGGGCACCAAGTGAAGAAATGGTTGACAAGATTAACAAAAGTAGGATGTGTTTAATTCAAAAATAGAAGACTATATATGAATCATCATATTATGTTTCTCTGGATGGCTCAAACACAAATTTGGATGGTTCAATATACATTACAAATTTCTTTAACGATGTAAGGATGTACAGTCTTCCGCAACATGCAATAAAGTTAAAGATTGGTACTCATGTAAGGTTAACTCAAAGCATTAATTAAAAAGCAGGTATATGCAATGGTACAAGGCTTCAAGTGCTAAGGTTGGGAGTCAATGTTATCGAAACGAAGATCATATCTGATGGAAATGTGGGTATGATTTGTTGTATTCCACGCATGCTAATAACCTATCCAAGAACAAAAAATTCATTCAAATTCAATAGAAGGCAGTTTCCTATTCAAGTATGTTTTTTGTAATTGATACAATGCACTTGGTTTCAACTTTATTTCATAAACATTAAATGGTTAAATCAAAATTGTACTCAGATAATTCCAAATGTGTGTTGACGTATCCAAAATTTAGATGTTGTATTTGTTTAGGGTTCTGAGTGTTTTCTTTCTAAGCATGCTTTGTTGGTAGGATCTGCGCTATTCCCGTATGGTTATTACCCCTTCATAAACAAAAATGCAATTCAAGTTAAACAAAAGATAGTTTCCTATTCAAGTGTGTTTGGTATGACAAAATTGTCACATTGTGGTTTGTATTTACCAATTCCAATTTTCTCACACGGACGATTATTGCAATTGTATAAATATAAGAGATATGTTACTCAGTATTTTAAAATATATAGTTATCTTTGTTGAGATTCGTTTTAAGGTTTCCATGATTATTCCAATCGTAATCTCTTTTATAAATAATAATTGTGATATCAAATATAATAGATATGTTATACAAATGTGTGAAGAATTAATGTTAGTGTTTTCATGAAAAGTTAATCATACGTAAACATATACAAATCTTACACATTAAAAAATATAACCTAACTAGTGGATGATTCATATGAATTCTATTAACCAACATACAACAATATATCTAAATTGTGACAATAGTAAACCAAAGTTATATACGAATGTTTAAAACCATGCATATAATAAACTTGAGTCACAACATCTTTGGCATCACGAAACCACACCTAGCTCCAAATTATCTCCCATTGCCATTCATTACTATATTGTTTGTCCTAATTGGATCTTCTGGGTGGAATACCATCTTGATTGTCATCGGATAGTTGACATCATCATGGAATAACATAGAGGGAACATGATTCAACAACTATGATCTTTATTAACCAACAAAAATCATGCATAACCCTAATTCACAAAGCTAAAATATTCACGAATCATGTTAATATAAGTTTTTAAAAATTTAAAAAATACAATAAGTGTAATAATATCACCAACAATATAATACGTAAAAGAACAAAAAATATGAAACAACCAAAGATGGAAGGTGGAGTGCGTGATCGAAACAGTAAAGAGCCAGATACTAAGGTGGGCAAAAGAAAATTGTGAATTTAAAATTCTTAAATTAAAACTATATTTTCATGAAACAAAAAGCTTTGCTAGATTATGAGTAACTAATATAAGCTTATTAAAGTGTCTTAGACCAGCTCAAGGCTTATGAAAAGGGCTGATGACATGCAAACATAGTTTCGACTCATTTTAGGGTTTAGAAATGAATTCGACAAAAAGAAAATGGCAGAGGCTCATTCAACGGTTCCTAGGTGATCTAATACTCTTATATACCATGCTAGATCAGTACTAAAGCTAATAGGATCAAATATTAAGCTTACTTGGTCGAGCTAGGGTTTAACGAGGGTTATGAACCTTTATTATTCAAAATGTATTTTGGTTGTTATCAAATACTGAATAATTTATTACACTTACCACTATGGATAAAAACCGTTTTAATTTTTTTAATGATTTGAAGATATATAAATTTGGTTATATGCTATTATATAGTAGTGGATATATATGGTATACCGAATTTTGTTACAATTTAAAAAAAAATATTCATTATAGATTATACATCTTTTCACCATCTATAAAAACTAATCGATCTCAAAGGGAATTAGACATCTCCAACTATTTTATAATTTCGTGTAACGAAAAATTTTCTCAATGGGTCGGGAGTTTTTTTAACAATCAAAATCGTCAAACAAACGGCCACGAAGTGTTTCTCCACCAAAAAAACACTCATCAGAACTAAAAAGAAGGTATTTTCTACCTATAATATATATTGATCAGCTTAGGCGAATAATAAAAGTGATGGAAAAAGAAATCGTAAGCAACAAAAAACAAATATTGGAATGTAAAGAGGCAATTGATCAGCAGAGGAGAAAAGTATTAGAGTATCAAGAGAGGATAACCGATGTTAAGAAACAAATTGATGGTCATGATTGTCTATAGTTTCTTTCATACGCAGTAGAATTTCTTAATTTATTCTTTTTACGTTTAATGTTGGTAGATTTCTGATTACATCCATAGAATTATCTATTATGTTTGAAACTATTATCGATTTATTGCTTTGCATACAATGTATGTGTTAAATGGTCACATGGTTTTATTTTTTTAGTTGCTTGATATGTAAAATATCATGATATAATTTTAAAAAGAAAATGAAGTTTAATATTTGTATTTATAAAATATTTACAAAATTTCTTTACAAAAAAATATATTCGTATTTAATGCATATGCATAAACAGATTAATAGGAGCTATGAATTTGGAGCAAATAAACTTTCAAATTAAATCCAAATGTTTGTAATTTACAAATCTTTAAAAAAATTAATAATATATCTTCACAAGAAATAAACACGTAAGAGGATATATATATATATGAAAGAGTTTATGAGATATAAACAGATATCTCCTAATTATCTAAAATCGTGGGAATTAATTCTAATAAAACGAACAGATGCATGCAAACGACTTTTTGGGAAACATTGTAACTTTTAATACCCTGCAAACATAAACCCCTATAAATACAAACCATTCATAAACGAATTCTATCATATTCTCATTATACATTCTAGATTACTCTCAAAATTCTATGGCATCATCATCTTCAACATCTGCTTCGAAAGCAACAAAACGATCAAGGGACACTTCTCCTCCCCCCATGCCTGAAAAATATAAATTTTTTGATATACTACAAGATTTTTGGGGAAAATGTCATGATGGAAAATATGGAACTGAGAAACTCTTGCTTGAGTCTTACAATAAGCGTAGGAAGTTGCTTGAAGAGATGAACAAGAGAGACCAACAAGTCAAACTAGAATATCATCAATGAATTGAAGACCGAACCAAAAAAATTGAAAAAATAACAAAAAATATTGTTGATGTCTATGAAAGCATTGAGAAAAGTTTATATACTTCTTAATGTTTTGTATATGTATTATTATATTTAACAATATGTTATATTATTGATGTGAATCTGTATGAACAATTAAATTTATTTTTATTTGTTTAAGTATATGTTAATGTATGTGCATTTATTCACAATATGCTTCTTATAAACATTTTTGTTCAATAAAGTTGATAATTGATGAGGCGAAAAGTGTACCGCTTTTAAGGGGTCATTTAAGCCCGAATTCGTGATTATTTGATCAATTACTACTCTAAATCGTTCCTTTTGTCATTTTAGGTACTTTTGATGAGAAATCTGGAAAATGAAGCATTTTGGACGATTTTGGAGCATAAAAGTGAAGAAAATGGCAAAGTCTCAAAATCCTTGCTGGGAGCAGTACCTGAAGACGTCAAGACTTCATACATGACGGCGTCAAGCTTGGCAAAAGAGGTGGAAGTGGAAAATATAATGTGACGGCCCAGAACATTTTCAGTGTTATTGACCTGACGGCGTCACTAAGGCCGTCAGGGTAATGTTACAAGTGATGGCCCAGAGCTTATTTCTACATGAAGGCGTCAGGACTGGATCTAGGCAATACGACTCTTAACTTGGCGGCGAGTTGACGGCGTCAGACCCTACAACGTGACGCCGTCAGGATGTATTCTCTATATATATTTTTCCAATTTTTCATTGTAAAAGTGTTGAACATTAGGAGGAACTTTACCACAAACCCTAGGTCGAATTTTCATCACATTGTAGGGGTTTCAAACCCTTCTTTCATTCATGTTTCAATAAAGATAAGTCTTCCAATAATCATTCAATATGTCTATGTGTTGTTTGATTCTATCTTATGCTTGTCTTTCTTTTAACATGCTAGGCTAGGTTTTTATTGTGTTTGCTTAGATGTAGTGAAACCTAGATGTTGATTATTGGTTCATTGTTTGTTTATAATTGTTGTGGATGATTGTATTCGATGTTAGGCTTAAGAAAACTGGCAGACTTCCATTGGTAACTTGCTTGAACGTCTTAAGAAACATGATCGGAGGTGTACTATGATTTTTGGTTGTATTTAATGCATAAGTGAATTCTAATGATCCCATGTTAGGAGCTTTTAGTCGGCTCGACATAGGAGTGAAGTAGGATCTTATAGAGTTAGGGAATATTGTACACGGCCCTACGACTGGTATTAAGGAATATAACCCATCATCCATGAAATTGTAACAAGCTAATCAACCGGTAAAAGATATCTATGGAGTAATGAAATCTAAGTAAACACATTTTCTCTCATTATTGTTTCCACCACATTAGTTTAATTTCATTTCTTTTTATTTTATTTTGATTGCATCTTAGTTATTTGGGTTAGTTGACTAGCAACTAATTCCGCCCACTCCTTCAAAACCCGAGGTTTTACATGCTTTTCATAAAATATAAAAATACAAAAAGTATCATCCCTCACCTCTAGACCTAGTTTAGTAGGCTTTCTAATCCTAGCGACACTATTCCTGAGTTGAACGATCAATCCCCCGGTATTTGTCACTATACTATACTACAACGATCAGGTACACTGCCTGGCGGGGAATGCAAGCTTCTCAAGATCCCTTGAGAGGTAAAACCTGTTGTGAGGGCGCAATCCCGCGTATCAAGTTTTTGGCGCCGCAGCCCGGGGAGTAGTTATTGTCTAGGTTAGAATTTCTTTTTATTAGGTCTACTTGCTAGATTCCTTTCTAGTAAGATTTTTGTTTTTATTTTTTTAGGTTTCTTTAGTCTATCTTATTTCTTCGTTTCTTTGTTCGTAACCTTTGCCATCCGACATCATGGAAGGTGGTAATATCTTTGAACCCATCAACCCACCACAACAAAACCACCCACAAAACCCACCACTTGCAAACCAACCTCCTAGACCCCGAACTTTAGGAGAGTATTCCCGTCCTAGCCACCAAGGCTATCGAAACACCATTGAGCTCACTCAAGGAGCCAATGTGTCTCCCTTGCGATCCGACACCATCCGGTTGGTGCAAAGCGGATGTGCATTCCATGGACTTCGTTCCGAAGATCCTAATCAACATCTTAAAGATTTCCTAAAAATCGTAGATTCCATAGACCTTGATGTTGCAACTAAAGAGACAACCCGATTACGTCTATTCCAATTCTCTCTACGTGACCAAGCTAGTCAATGGCTTGAACGTTTACCCGCGGGATCCATCACCTCTTAGGATGATCTCACCACTCGTTTCCTTGCTCAATTTTTCCCACCGGGGAGAACTACTAAGCTTAGAAATGATATCTTGATGTTCCAACAACGTCAAGGTGAAACTCTCTATGAAGCATGGACTCGTTTCAAGGACTTACTCCAAAAAGTCCCTCATCATGGCATAGATCTTTGGCTCCAAGTCCAAATCATCTATGACCATATCGATCTCTCCACAAGGCGAACCATTGACCAATCGGCTGGTGGCAAGCTACGTGATCTAAGTGCGGAAGAATCATTGGAACTCATAAAAGATCTTGCTCTCTATGACAACGAAAGTTGGAATGATCCCCATGATTTGAACAAAATGGTCAAGGAAATATCTTTGCCTTCGAACAATTCTAGCACTCCCGACCGTAGGATCATGGAACTTGAGGACCAAGTCAAGTTTCTCATGAAATCCTACAAAGCTCCTAAGCCTTCAAGCCAAGTGAACAAAATCACTTCTTCATGCGAATTATGTAGTGGTCCGCATGACACTCGTGATTGCGTGGAACTCCCCAGACAAGCTTTTGTGGATTACGCATCCTCGCGTACCGACGAAGCGGGAGACAAGTGGTACACTTTCAAACCCGAGCCAAACCCTTACGGTGATTCCTACAATCCTTCTTGGAAAAATCACCCGAACCTTAGGTGGAAACAAAACCAAAACATGCCCCAAAATAATTCTTCCAATCCACCTAATCGTTACCAACCAAACGGTCCACCCTCTAACCGTACTTTCAACAACAATCCTTCCAATAACTATGGTAGTACAATAATCTTGAAGGATTGATGTCCAAGTTTATGGCATCTCAAGAAGCTCGCATAGCTAAGTTTGAAGCCGATTTCAAACAAAAGCAAAGTGAGATGACCAATAAAATTGACACATTGTTGAAATTTCTCAATGACTGAGAAATAGGAGCACTCCCAAGCGACACGGTCAAGAACCCGAAACTAAACGTTAATGCCATATCATCGGTTTCGTCACCTACTTCTTTTCTACAATACTATTCGGTCAAAGCAATGAACACGTGTTTCAAGCAAACCCAAATTCTTCAAAAGGACCAATCGAATAAAACATCCGACATTAAACCGGTCAAAAGCATAATTGAAACACCTCCTACACAAAACCTTGACGATGAATTCAAGGAACTTCGCCTTGAACGTCCGGTTATTGAAGTTTTAGCAAGAGCCCCCTACTACAACGCCCTTTTAGAAAAATATGAGGAGAAACTTAAGTTGGGTAAGAATGGGACCGCCTTCGTTCGGAATAAGTTTCCTAAGAAATTAGATGATCCGGGCATATTTGTTTTTCCTTGTAGGATCGGGAAATCCAAAACTTTCGACACACTAGCCGATCTTGGGTCAAGCCTTAATTTACTTCCTTTGTCCCTTTACACCACTCTTAAGCCGGGAAAATTAGATGACACGGAGGTAATTATAGGTCTTGTGGATGGCAGTGTAGCATATCCAGTAGGGGTAGTGAAGGACGTACTAGTGCATATAGGGAAATTAACTATACTAGCCGATTTCCACGTCCTTGATATGGTTAGTGATACTACATGCACTTTGTTAATAGGAAGAGGATTATTAGCTACCGTAAGTGCGATGATCGATTGTAAGGAATCTAGGATAGCGGTAGGAGAAGGAGACACTTGGTCGGTCTATGATGTTAAGAAGCATGCTTATCATATTTATGAGGAACCGACACCTCATTGGGTAGATTTGAATAGGAGACCATCTAGATACGGACCGTGGGTTAATGGAGACTATATAGGACCTCAACGCCTATTTTATTTAGAAGAAGAGTTTATAAATAAAACGCATTCGGTAGAGCAACTCATAGCTAGGGATGAAGAACTAAACCCTTTTGAGGATCCCTTGGTCTTTAGGAAAATGACTGAATTCCTAGGAGTGATGCCTATCAACTTAGGAATGAACAAGTGGAAAAGGGAAGGGGATAAGTGTAAATGGAATTGGGACAAGCCACCTAAGGAGGGTGACGAATCATGGCATATGAAGATGATTCTATATGATCCAGATGGAGAAAAGTTTGAGAAGTCATACTGTACCAAGAAAACCGATAGGAAATTAAAACCTAATTTTGATCCCTAAGATGTCCTCGACGAGGAGCTCACACGTATAGGATAGCCCATGACCTTGAGTCTAGCTACAAGACTCGTTAATAAAGAAAAGCGCTTCTTGGGAGGCAACCCATGTTTTGTGTGTTTTTATTTGTTTGATTTTTATTTATTTGATTTTATTTGTTTCCGTATGCGTGTCTTATTTTTATTGTAGGTAAATCATGTTTCAAAGGTATTTTGCAAAAGCTAAGTGTAAGGGAAATCAAAATTTGTTTATAAGAACGAAATTGAGCATGATTCACTACAATATTAAATGAGCATGTATATTAGTATTTGTTAGAGTCAAATGCTTGTATCGAGTCATAATGATGTTTTGCAGGATTTTCCAGGAAATAAGGCACAAGTTTTTCCAGAAATTTTCCGGAAACTTAACATAAGATTTTTCCAGGAACATTCTGACGGCGTCAGGTACTAAAAATTCTGAAAAATTTTGCGAGTTTTGTTTAAACCAGAGTCTTAAAGTTTTTGTTGATTCTTTAGTTTTATAAACTCTAGGAAATCTGCAAACATTCATTCCACAAGCATTATATCCCTTTAATTCATAGAAAGCAACATTAAGATATATATGCTATTTTTTTCTAGGATTTTTTAATATATATAGATTGCCGCCGATTTTACGCGTGGTTTGCCTTGATTGTTTTCTCAGGTTTAACAGGTTATATATGACAAGAAGATAATTTATATTTCTGGAGGGAAGCTTTCAAAGTTCATTTTCTTGGAGGAAGATCTAACCTTGTTGACACACTATCCACACCGAACGAATCAGGGGAGTATTTGTTTTCATTCTTTTACCTGTTTTACTTTTACATCCTTTAATTGAACAATGGGGACAATGTTCATCCTATGTGTAAGGGGAGGGTAAATGATGATACCTTATAGGATACAATTACGCTTGAGTTTGTTTTTTTGATAGTAGGTGTGTAATAAAACTAAGAGAAATACTTGATAGGGCAATTTTAGCGCCAAATTTAAAATTTTTTTACAACATTTAAGAATGAAACTTTAGCCTTAACAAGCGTCTCATGGATAGGAGTTGTATGACTAGCACAAAACCGTACCACTTAAAAAAAATTTCCACCCAAATATGTGAGGTTCGCCTTTAGATTTGATAGGAAAAGCATTCATTATTAGTGCTTATTAGTGTACCGGTAGTTTTTAGATTCTAGAACTTGCGTTAGTGATACATCCCGAGCCCGCTAGTGAGACTTCATTCGTGTAGTAGGATTTACTACATGATAAGAGGCATTAGGATCACCCTTGTGTTTAAACCCGTATCATAATTTCTTGACCATTTAAGTCATATTACTTGACTAGCGAAGTCAATTAATTTTCCCACACATTAGCGTTGTACTCATTTTTAGTACACGAAACCCCTAGTACACCCCTCTGAGCTTATCTTTTCGTTTCTAACTTTAAGCATCTTACTTAAAGGAAGAATTTGTTTACAATCCACCCCAAATGTGCAACCAAATCGCCTTAGCCTTCCGTGTATGCACTCATCTTTAGTGCATTATTGTTACATGTTTAAACCCTTAGTTAATTATCTAATTGATTACACGGTTGCTAAGTCGAGTCAAATCTTGTACATATTGTTTTGGGATGATTGGGATTCATGGGTAATGTACTAGTGTTATGGAGTAATGGGGAAGAACATCATATATTACCCCCATATGTGCGTTACTTTTAAAAAGTACTCCAAGTGTTTTGATTATCTTAATTCGAGTCATTAGAGTAGTTTATTGTAAAGTATGTAAAAGTTCAAGTGTAAGGGGAATGCAAATTCCATAGGATGTATTATTTTGGATGGTAGGGCAAGAGTGTAATCAAATATATATATATATATATATATATATATATATATATATATATATATATATATATATATATATATATATATATATATATATAGAAAAAGAAAGAGAAAAACATACAGACTACCATCCCGTTTCATTCTATGTTTGTTTTAAGTTTTTGTTATTTTTGATTTATTAGCTTATGTCGAGTCGAGTCTTGGCTTAGCAACGCCATATTGTACATGTAATTAACCAAGATGATTAACTCGCCACCAGTAAATATTGCCTTTATCCAACAAAACCGTGTTTTCCATATCCCTACACCTAACGTTATAACCCTTTAAAAGACCTCTTTTATAGTTTATCCTAGGTGCTTACGCCAAGTGGTGGAGGTTTGATCCTTTCCCAAGCCTATGGTAATCTATTTGCTATAACAGGTTGATGAGGCGAAAAATGAGCCATTTTTAGGGGGTCATTTAAGCCCGGATTTTAATTTATTTGATCAAATATTGCCATAAATCGTTCCTTTTGTGATTTTAGGTACTTTTGGAGTGAATTCTGGAAAAGGAATCATTTTGGACGTTTTTGGAGCATAATAGTGAAGAAAACGGCAAAGTCTTAATTTTCCTTGCTGGGAACAGCACCTGACGGCGTCAAGTGTCTCCATGTGACGGCGTCAAGAGCAAACAAGAGGTGGAAGTGGTGACAATCCAGAGAAATCGTGACGGCGTCAAGCTTGGCCGTCATGGTTCATGATATGGTAACGGCCTACAACTAAATTACACATGATGGCGTCAAACTTGGATCTAGGCAATCCGATCTCATTATGGGCGGCGAGTTGACGGCGTCAGATATTCCTTCTTGACGCCGTCACCCTGTAAAATCTATATATAGTTTTGCAATTTTCATTCATTATAGATAACTTAAGAGGGGATAACTTTGGAAAAACCCTAGCACGAATTTTACTGTTCTTTCAAGGGTTTTTACCCTTTGAAACCTTTCATGTTCCATTGAGATAAGTATCCTTTCAATTCATTAAATATGTCTATGTGTTGTTTGAATATATCTTACGCTTGTCTTGAATTTAACATGCTAGGCTAGATCTCTTGTGTTTTTGCTTAGATGTAGTGAAACCTAGATGTTGATTATGGGTTGATTGTTTGTTTATAGTTGTTACGGATGAATGATTTCGATGTTAGGCTTAAGAAAACTGGTAGACTTCCATAGGTAACATGCTTGAACGTCTTAAGAAACATGAACAAATGCATACTAGGTTATTATGGTTGTATTTACTGCATGATCGAATTCTAATGATCCCATGTTAGGAGCTTCTTGCAGGCTCAACATAGGAGTGAAGTAGGAGCTTATAGACTTGGGGAAGTACGTACGCCACCCCACGAATGGTATTAAGGAATATAACCCGTCATCCACACAATTGTAACAAACAATCAACCTGTAAAAGATATCTAGGGAGTAATGAAACCTAAGTAAACACAATTCTCCCCATTATTGTTCACACCACTAGTTTAATTAGCTTTATTTTCATTTCTGTTATTTTATTTTGATTGCATCTTAGTTATTGGGTTAGTTGATTAGCAACTAATTCTGCCCACTCTTCCAAAAACCGAGATTTTTAATTGCTTTTATAAAAAATATAAAAAATATAAAAAGAATCATCCCTCACCTCTAGATCTAGTTTTTAGTCTTTCAAATCCTAGCGACACTATTCCTGAGTTGAACGATCAATCCCCCGGTACTTGTCACTATACTATACTACAACGATCAGGTACACTGCCTGGTGGGGGTTGTAAGCTTCTCGAGATCCCTCGAGAGGTAAAGCCTGGTGCGATTCCCACGTATCAAGTTTTTGGCGCCGCAGCCCGGGGAATAGTTTTTGTCTAGGTTAGGATTTCTTTTTATTAGGTCTACTTGCTAGATTCCTTTCTGGTAAGATTTTATTTTTATTTTTAGGTTTTCTTTAGTCTATCTTATTTCTTCGTGTCTTTGTTCGTAACCTTTACCATCCGACATCATGGAAGGTGGTAACATCTTTGAACCCATCAACCCACCACAACAAAACCACCCGCAAAACCATCCTCTTAGGCCCCGAACCCTAGGAGAGTATTCCCGTCCTAGCCACCAAGGCTATCAAAACACTATTGAGCTCACTCAAGGAGCCAATGTGTCCCCCTTGCGATCCGAAACCATCCGGTTGGTGCAAAGCGGATGTGCATTCCATGGACTTCGTTCCGAAGATCCTAATCAACATCTCAAGGATTTCCTTAAAATTGTAGATTCTATAGCCCTTGATGTTACAACTAGAGAGTCGACCCGATTACGCCTATTCCAATTCTCTCTACGTGATCAAGCTAGTCAATGGCTTGAACGTTTACCTGCAGGATCCATCACCTCATAGGATGATCTCACCACTCGTTTCTTTGCTCAATTTTTCCCACCGGGGAGAACTACCAAGCTTAGAAATGATATCTTGATGTTCCAAAAACGTCAAGGTGAAACTCTATATGAAGCATGGACTCGTTTCAAGAACTTACTCCAAAAAGTCCCTCATCATGGCATAGATCTTTGGCTCCAAGTCCAAATCTTCTATGACCATATCGATCTCTCCACAAGGAGAACCATTGACCAATCGGCCGGTGGTAAGCTACGTGATCTAAGTGCGGAAGAATCATGGGAACTCATAGAAGATCTTGCTCTCTATGACAACGAAAGTTGGAATGATCCCCATGATTTGAACAAAATGGTCAAGGCAATATCTTTGCCTTCGAACAATTCTAGCACTCCCGACCATAGGATCATGGAACTTGAGGACCAAGTCAAGTTTCTCATGAAATCTTACGAAGCTCCTAAGCCTTCAAGCCAAGTGAACAAAATCACTTCTTCATGCGAATTATGTAGTGGTCCCCATGACACTCGTGTTTGCGTGCAACTCCCAGGAACAGCTTTTGCGGACTACGCATCCTCGCGTACCGACGAAGCGGGAGGCAAGTGGTACACTTTCAAACCCGAGCCAAATCCTTACGGTGATTCCTACAACCCTTCTTGGAAAAATCACCCCAACCTTAGGTGGAAACAAAACCCAAACAATTCTTCTAATCCGCCTAATCGTTACCAACCAAACGGTCTACCCTCCAACCGTACTTTCAACAACAATCCTTCTAATAACTATGGTAGTACCAATAATCTTGAAGGGTTGATGTCCAAGTTTATGGCATCTCAAGAAGCTCGCATAGCTAAGTTTGAAACCGAATTCAATCAACAACAAACAGAGATGACCAGTAAGATTGACAACTTGTTGAAAGCCCTCAACAACCAAGCGCTAACTACACCTAGAAAGGACACTAGGGACGCCAATAGCGGAATCCAAATTAAGGACCCTCGTCATCCAAACACGTCCACTTTTTCAATGTTGTCACTATTAAGCCAAAAGATAAAGATATAGAAGAGAGTGACAAAGATGAAGTTGAAGTAGAAACTGAGACTAGGGATGAAATTAAGGAAGTTGAGGATGATAAGGGAGAAAAGTTAGAGGAAGTAGAAAATGTAGAAGAATACTTTGATAAATTGCCCACCAAGGAAGAACGGGAATATCACAAGGATTTATTCGATGATCCCGAGACACCATATATCCTTGGTTCACCCCTTATTAAAGTAGGTGATCCCTCTAACATCAACATACCATGCAACATTGGGCATATGCATGTGTGGAAAGCTTATATCGATCCTAGGTCTCCTATAAACATCATGACTAGGACTTATTATAATTGGGTAATGAATAAGCAACTTGGTTATAGGATGATGCCCAACACGAATTTGATAAGCAACTTTGTAGGAAGAGTGAAAGGATTGCATGTAATTGTAGGAAACTATTCCTGAGTTGAACGAATTTGATAACCTCTAGATCTAGTTTTTAGTCTTTCTAATCCTAGCGACACTATTCCTGAGTTGAACGATCAATCCCCCGGTACTTGTCACTATACTATACTACAACGATCAGGTACACTGCCTGGTGGGGGTTGTAAGCTTCTCGAGATCCCTCGAGAGGTAAACCTTGGTGCGATTCCCACGTATCAAGTTTTTGGCGCCGCAGCCCGGGGAATAGTTTTTGTCTAGGTTAGGATTTCTTTTTATTAGGTCTACTTGCTAGATTCCTTTCTAGTAAGATTTTATTTTTAGTTTTAGGTTTTCTTTAGTGTATCTTATTTCTTCGTGTCTTTGTTTCTAACCTTTACCATCCGACATCATGGAAGGTGGTAACATCTTTGAACCCATCAACCCACCACAACAAAACCACCCGCAAAACCATCCTCTTAGGCCCCGAACCCTAGGAGAGTATTCCCGTCCTAGCCACCAAGGCTATCAAAACACTATTGAGCTCACTCAAGGAGCCAATGTGTCCCCCTTGCGATCCGACACCATCCGGTTGGTGCAAAGCGGATGTGCATTCCATGGACTTCGTTCCGAAGATCCTAATCAACATCTCAAGGATTTCCTTAAAATCGTAGATTCTATAGCCCTTGATGTTACAACTAGAGAGTCGACCCGATTACGCCTGGTGTGTACTAATTTACACACTTTTTCATGGCCAAATACCGACCCAAATAGACTAAGTGATTAGTAATCAGTCACATGAGGTGCACGTGATCGTACTCCGCAACTTATATTCTCGATATTGTATGTACCCCAAATTCCTTGATATGGACCGAATTTCTATTGCAGTGGTTCTTAAGAGAAAATAACTAACTATTTATCGTTTTAACTTAGGTATCACTATCGGACTTAAAAATTATCGAAACGAGAAAATATGAAGAAATTCATTTCTCAACAAAATAAAATATTGAGATACAAAACCTAGGAAATGGGAGTAAGAAGTTTTCACAAGTAACTGTTATGAGTAGTGTTAGCATCTAATTTGTAGATAAGCTGTGATCTCGTTTGTACGCTTAGTTTGGGGACTTGTGAAAAATCAAGGATGACGATTTTTATCCGTATGGTCACTTCATAATTAGAAGTGTTTCTACTCGTAGACCCTAAGAATTATTGCAAAAATAATGAAAGTTCAACAAACCGTCACAAGTATGAAGTGTGAAAAGCCCAAAAATAGAATAAAGTGGAATAAAATGAAAAATCGGAAAACGGAGCGTTTTCGAGAATAAATGATTTTACTATCTCTTTTGAAAGTCATTGCTACTTTACAACGTCAGTAAAAAGAGGTTTTGAAATTATTTATCTTTTAAGCGTGAATTGATCACATTGCGTGAGGACACGGCAATACTTTAGTCGGGGGGATTTTGGTGTGTACTAATTTACACACTTTTTCATGGCCAAATACCGACCCAAATAGACTAAATATGCTAACAATTGCCAAAGAAATGTGTGTTTTTATGTTTGTGAACGTGCAGGTACGGATATATAATAAAAAGGCAAAAATCAAGCAAAAACCGACAAAAACGAGCACGGGATTGGAAAAGGTCAAAAGCCGAAGCCGTGAAAGAAACGTCAACTCTAATCCTCCAAGTTACAAGAAATGCATTTGGATCGTTATCAGTCGTTACGTTTAATATTAAGTTGTAAAAGTTACATTTTATAATGTTTTAGGCTTGAATTTTATGATTTGTAAAGGTCTAGGGGCTAAATATGCAACAATGGCAAAGATTAGAGAAGCCCTAGCCCCTAGCCTATAAATAGAACATGTAAGCCTCATTTGAGAGGTTGGTAAGTTTTAGGGTTAGTTTTTAGGGTTGTTGAGGGTTGGTCCTCATAGTGGTAGGAGTAGTGTAATTTTATTTTTATGAAGTCAAGTTTTATTTTACTTTCTCTCTCTAGCTTTATCTTTCTTAAAATCTTTAATTTTTAGTTGTTAAATTCTTGTTTTTATTGGTGGGATTTAAAGTTTATGGTTAAACTAGGTTGTTTAGTAATAAATTTGGTGAAAAACTTTAGTTTTTAGGCTTTATTTTGGATCAAAATGGTGTTTGGTTACGGTTTTATCGAGTTAAGAATTTTCCTAAAAAAGTGTCGAGTTAGCTTTATTTTAAAACTGCCGAGTTAGGTGTTTTGCCGAGTTAGTTGTTTTTGCCGAGTTAGGTATTTTTTTTGGATTTTGCCGAGTTATTTAATTTTGCCGAGTTAGGTGTTAGTTTTTGCCGAGTTAAGTGTTGTTGCCGAGTTAGGATTATTATAAAAACTGCCGAGTTACAAATTTTCTAAAAACTGCCGAGTTACAAATGTTTTTAAAATTGCCGAGTTAGGTGTTTTTGCCGAGTTAGAGTTTAGTTTTGCCGAGTTAAGTGTTTTTGCCGAGTTAGGTGTCAGGGTCAAAATTTTTATCGAGTTTGAGTTTTTGTTTTACCAAATTTCATTTCTTTTGGCGAGTTAGCCAAGATTATCGAGTTCGATAATCGTTCCCTCATCGTTTATCGAGTGGGGTTTTCTTTTATTAATTTCTAAACGAAACTCTGCCGAATTTTTCTAAAATTTCATCAAGTTAGAATTTATTTTATAACAAGTTAGTTTCTTTTATTTAGTCACGTTATCTAGTAAACATTTTTTTAGTTTAAATATAAATAGTTTTTATTTCTTTTACGTATTTCCTTTTTAATTAGTCTTCACATACGTTTCATTTATAAAAACAATTAAAAAGCCAAAAATATAATTTTCCTTTTACGTTATCAAGTCTTTTATTTCTTTTATCAAGTCTTTTAATTTTATCGAGTAACCTTATTTTATTAATATGATTTTCGAGTAGTTTTCATTAGTGTTTGCTTAGTGGCCCGAGTTTGTGAGTTAAGTGTGGCCATAAAAGAGGATCGTGATTAATAATCGTTATGATTATTTAGACTTGTAATTTTATTATTTGAAGGGCAAAAGCCGGAGAATAATCAAATTACAAATCTAGTAATTATTTTCTTTTTAAAGGAATATTTTCAAAATAAACCAACGTTGTGAGAAATTAGTCTTGTTTAAGGAAAATAATTCGTCGTCAATCATTGGCCTACACTTGATGAACTTATTCACGTCACTTAGCAAACATATTGTCTTTAAATTCATTTCCAGTCTTAATTTCTTTTCGCATTTTAAATCTCGTTTTCTTTAGTCATTTTATCTTACACTTGTTTTAGTTGTTTGTTTTTACTTTGTGTCGTTTTATTGTTTCCTCTTTACTTTAACTGCGATTTAAATCCTTTTTGTAGTGTAATTAAAAATCAACAAAATATTTCTTCTATCCCCATTCACTTCACAAGATTCACAAACCGTGTCGACAAGATCAATTCAACGCTTCGTTGGGAAAACGACCCGGGGAACATACTTTAACCGGTATTTCTTCGGTTATTAAACTATACTACATGCAAAAACAAAATATCAAATGGCGCCGCTGCCGGGGAAGCGTTGTTAAGATTTCGTCGATCGTTTGTTTGATTTGTGTTTTGAAGACCCTTCTCCCGAGAAGTTATCGTTTTTTGTAAATATTCTCTTAAAAAAAAAAAAAAAAAAAAAAAAAAAAGAAAAAAAAAAAAAAAATCTTCTTATCCTCTTATCCGTATAATTCTTCTTCTCTCACCCTCTATCTATCTATTCTCAAATTATGTCTTCGGTTTATCATCATGGGAAATTTCATTATATTCCACCCGTCGTAGATGATGGAACCAAAAGTATGGAAGAATTGTTCTTGGAGGGCCACAGGCAGATTATAAAAGCGTTATTTTGTAAACATGGCATCGATTCTTCGAGTGGCAATCCCACTCCGTCTTCTGAATCTATCATCCCTGACTCTTCCCGTCCTTCTCTCACACCGGATGAGGGAAGCTACCCCGTTTTGGAAGATGTCAATATTTCTCTTAATGATTCTATTTCGACTGAGATTGTTGAAGATAAGCCGTCAGATCCTTTGGAGCCCGAGCTCAAGGATTCTTTACCCGATTTTGTGAAAAATGATTTTGATACGGCCGAGGAGGGTGAATTACCTCTTATTGACAATCCGAATGATCATGATGAGATATTCTCCGATTCTGACGATGACGATTCTATATCTTGTGGAGAAATCGATTATGTTGATGAAGAACCTCCTGAGTTTGTAAGCTTAGAAGAAGTGAATGAAGAAGAAGTTGACACGGAAATTCAAGATGAAGCTCTTCATGAGAAATTATCCAAAGTGTATCTTCTCATTTCTAAGATCGAAGCATTAAATGATTCTCCGACTTTTTCTCCTATCCCCGTTATGGATAGTGATTTCTTACCCGAGCTTGAAATTTTTCAATTTGAAGAGACGAGTAGTGGCAATCCCACTATTCATGCTGATATCTCTCTTCCGGATTATGAGTGTTTTCACTTTGAGATCGACTCTATACCTATTTCCGATAATCCGTTACGTGACCCTCTTTTAGAGGATGTCGATCTATTTCTTGCTGCGGATGACTCGATACCACCGAGTATTGAGAATGATGAGAATGATATTTCTTTCAATTCTTCTTCTTCTCGTCCACCTGCGAAACCACCCGATGAAGTTTTTGAATCCGGTACGAACGAGAATATTTTTAGAATGGTGGACGAGGTTTCTGAACTTGAATTTGCTCTTACCATCCGGGTTTTTCACCCATTCTTTGTTTATCCCATCACTTCGTCACTTTTCCACTCCACCGGGAGTGAGGACACTGTTTTTGACCCTGGTATCTTTTGTGCCTAGTGGCCGTTTTATCTGCTCTCCCCAAGGACGAATTAATTCGGGGATCGAGTCAAGCTCATGTGACTCGGTGAATAAAAACAAGCGCTTCGTGGGAGGCACCCCATGCTTATCCATTTAATTTTCTTTATTTTCTATTTTCTTAAATAACGTAACTTGAGGAGGGCAACCTTCTCTATATCTTGTGTTTCGTGGTTGTTTGTTTATGATTGTCCAGGTTTCCCCGAAGTTTGAAGACTCTCGTGCTCGTGGTTGTATCTTTACTCCACTCGAGTCTCATCTTTCGATGCTTTTGGAAATCCTATATCCGGTAAATCTTATCGACTAACGTTTTCTTTGGCATAATTAATAAACGGCCTAGAATTTTGTTAGGATTGCCTTAACCCACAAAACATTGAGGACAATGTTTAATTCTAGTCGGGGGGAGGGTGAATCTTCGATTCGATTTGACCTAGCATTTTTCACATGTCGTGTACTCTTGCAACTCCGTTTTTTCACCAAAAATAAAAAAATTGAAAATTCAAAAAAATTTTGAAGAAAAAGTCATGAAAAAGCACAAAAAAATGTAAAAAGTTGAAAAAGTTGTGCAAAAATATAATAAAGTTTGAATAAGTGTTTTGACACCTTGTTGACTTTCTTGCTGGCGAGAGTAGGAATAAATATTTTGACTTGACCGGGCGTGTTGAGCCCTAGCTTGTTCCCTTAACCAATGATAATCACATAAGCTTGTGCTAGTCTTGTACACTAGGAGCTATAAAATGCGAATTCTTTCTTAAGAATCTGCAAGTTCCCGTACTTGACTTTATACATGCGCAGCTTAAAAGCTTTCGCTAGTCTTTTACATCAGGAGCTAGAAAACGCGAATTCTTCTTCTAGAATTTGCAAGTTTCCGTAACTGACTTTATATATGCGTGGCTGATTATCGGCTAAGTATTCGCAGGTTTCATTATTTGGAATCTTAAATTGCGAAGAGCGAGAAATGATAGAGTTTATTTAGAAGTTAGATGCTAAACGTGGAGTAGTGGTTCTCTTTAGAGCTCATGAGAGGTACTTGTGGCTTTTTACTCCCATCAGATACGTCACCAATATAAAATAGATGTTCTAGGTTAATTAGTGGTATTTCGGTTTGAATAATATTTAGTTCTTTATTTTCTTAAGAGAATTTTTGCTTTAGAAGTTGGGTACATATCAAGGAACATCAAAAATAAAAGCAAAAAAGTGAAAAAATCAAAAGTCAAAAGTTGATTATGCATGTGGTTTTGGAGCTACCCGATAAGCGTCCATTGATATTATGAGAAAAATCAAGAAAAAAAGTATCAAAAGTATGAAAAAAGTAAAAAATGAAAGTTGAAAGTTGTATCGAATAAGAGCTATGTATGTATCAATAAGTTGTTGGCGCGTGAGGTGCATGTGATAAGTGATTAGTAATCAGTCACATGAGGTGCACGTGATCGTACTCCGCAACTTATATTCTCGATATTGTATGTACCCCAAATTCCTTGATATGGACCGAATTTCTATTGCAGTGGTTCTTAAGAGAAAATAACTAACTATTTATCGTTTTAACTTAGGTATCACTATCGGACTTAAAAATTATCGAAACGAGAAAATATGAAGAAATTCATTTCTCAACAAAATAAAATATTGAGATACAAAACCTAGGAAATGGGAGTAAGAAGTTTTCACAAGTAACTGTTATGAGTAGTGTTAGCATCTAATTTGTAGATAAGCTGTGATCTCGTTTGTACGCTTAGTTTGGGGACTTGTGAAAAATCAAGGATGACGATTTTTATCCGTATGGTCACTTCATAATTAGAAGTGTTTCTACTCGTAGACCCTAAGAATTATTGCAAAAATAATGAAAGTTCAACAAACCGTCACAAGTATGAAGTGTGAAAAGCCCAAAAATAGAATAAAGTGGAATAAAATGAAAAATCGGAAAACGGAGCGTTTTCGAGAATAAATGATTTTACTATCTCTTTTGAAAGTCATTGCTACTTTACAACGTCAGTAAAAAGAGGTTTTGAAATTATTTATCTTTTAAGCGTGAATTGATCACATTGCGTGAGGACACGGCAATACTTTAGTCGGGGGGATTTTGGTGTGTACTAATTTACACACTTTTTCATGGCCAAATACCGACCCAAATAGACTAAATATGCTAACAATTGCCAAAGAAATGTGTGTTTTTATGTTTGTGAACGTGCAGGTACGGATATATAATAAAAAGGCAAAAATCAAGCAAAAACCGACAAAAACGAGCACGGGATTGGAAAAGGTCAAAAGCCGAAGCCGTGAAAGAAACGTCAACTCTAATCCTCCAAGTTACAAGAAATGCATTTGGATCGTTATCAGTCGTTACGTTTAATATTAAGTTGTAAAAGTTACATTTTATAATGTTTTAGGCTTGAATTTTATGATTTGTAAAGGTCTAGGGACTAAATATGCAACAATGGCAAAGATTAGAGAAGCCCTAGCCCCTAGCCTATAAATAGAACATGTAAGCCTCATTTGAGAGGTTGGTAAGTTTTAGGGTTAGTTTTTAGGGTTGTTGAGGGTTGGTCCTCATAGTGGTAGGAGTAGTGTAATTTTATTTTTATGAAGTCAAGTTTTATTTTACTTTCTCTCTCTAGCTTTATCTTTCTTAAAATCTTTAATTTTTAGTTGTTAAATTCTTGTTTTTATTGGTGGGATTTAAAGTTTATGGTTAAACTAGGTTGTTTAGTAATAAATTTGGTGAAAAACTTTAGTTTTTAGGCTTTATTTTGGATCAAAATGGTGTTTGGTTACGGTTTTATCGAGTTAAGAATTTTCCTAAAAAAGTGTCGAGTTAGCTTTATTTTAAAACTGCCGAGTTAGGTGTTTTGCCGAGTTAGTTGTTTTTGCCGAGTTAGGTATTTTTTTTGGATTTTGCCGAGTTATTTAATTTTGCCGAGTTAGGTGTTAGTTTTTGCCGAGTTAAGTGTTGTTGCCGAGTTAGGATTATTATAAAAACTGCCGAGTTACAAATTTTCTAAAAACTGCCGAGTTACAAATGTTTTTAAAATTGCCGAGTTAGGTGTTTTTGCCGAGTTAGAGTTTAGTTTTGCCGAGTTAAGTGTTTTTGCCGAGTTAGGTGTCAGGGTCAAAATTTTTATCGAGTTTGAGTTTTTGTTTTACCAAATTTCATTTCTTTTGGCGAGTTAGCCAAGATTATCGAGTTCGATAATCGTTCCCTCATCGTTTATCGAGTGAGGTTTTCTTTTATTAATTTCTAAACGAAACTCTGCCGAATTTTTCTAAAATTTCATCAAGTTAGAATTTATTTTATAACAAGTTAGTTTCTTTTATTTAGTCACGTTATCTAGTAAACATTTTTTTAGTTTAAATATAAATAGTTTTTATTTCTTTTACGTATTTCCTTTTTAATTAGTCTTCACATATGTTTCATTTATAAAAACAATTAAAAAGCCAAAAATATAATTTTCCTTTTACGTTATCAAGTCTTTTATTTCTTTTATCAAGTCTTTTAATTTTATCGAGTAACCTTATTTTATTAATATGATTTTCGAGTAGTTTTCATTAGTGTTTGCTTAGTGGCCCGAGTTTGTGAGTTAAGTGTGGCCATAAAAGAGGATCGTGATTAATAATCGTTATGATTATTTAGACTTGTAATTTTATTATTTGAAGGGCAAAAGCCGGAGAATAATCAAATTACAAATCTAGTAATTATTTTCTTTTTAAAGGAATATTTTCAAAATAAACCAACGTTGTGAGAAATTAGTCTTGTTTAAGGAAAATAATTCGTCGTCAATCCTTGGCCTACACTTGATGAACTTATTCACGTCACTTAGCAAACATATTGTCTTTAAATTCATTTCCAGTCTTAATTTCTTTTCGCATTTTAAATCTCGTTTTCTTTAGTCATTTTATCTTACACTTGTTTTAGTTGTTTGTTTTTACTTTGTGTCGTTTTATTGTTTCCTCTTTACTTTAACTGCGATTTAAATCCTTTTTGTAGTGTAATTAAAAATCAACAAAATATTTCTTCTATCCCCATTCACTTCACAAGATTCACAAACCGTGTCGACAAGATCAATTCAACGCTTCGTTGGGAAAACGACCCGGGGAACATACTTTAACCGGTATTTCTTCGGTTATTAAACTATACTACATGCAAAAACAAAATATCAAATGGCGCCGCTGCCGGGGAAGCGTTGTTAAGATTTCGTCGATCGTTTGTTTGATTTGTGTTTTGAAGACCCTTCTCCCGAGAAGTTATCGTTTTTTGTAAATATTCTCTTAAAAAAAAAAAAAAAAAAAAAAAAAAGAAAAAAAAAAAAAAAATCTTCTTATCCTCTTATCCGTATAATTCTTCTTCTCTCACCCTCTATCTATCTATTCTCAAATTATGTCTTCGGTTTATCATCATGGGAAATTTCATTATATTCCACCCGTCGTAGATGATGGAACCAAAAGTATGGAAGAATTGTTCTTGGAGGGCCACAGGCAGATTATAAAAGCGTTATTTTGTAAACATGGCATCGATTCTTCGAGTGGCAATCCCACTCCGTCTTCTGAATCTATCATCCCTGACTCTTCCCGTCCTTCTCTCACACCGGATGAGGGAAGCTACCCCGTTTTGGAAGATGTCAATATTTCTCTTAATGATTCTATTTCGACTGAGATTGTTGAAGATAAGCCGTCAGATCCTTTGGAGCCCGAGCTCAAGGATTCTTTACCCGATTTTGTGAAAAATGATTTTGATACGGCCGAGGAGGGTGAATTACCTCTTATTGACAATCCGAATGATCATGATGAGATATTCTCCGATTCTGACGATGACGATTCTATATCTTGTGGAGAAATCGATTATGTTGATGAAGAACCTCCTGAGTTTGTAAGCTTAGAAGAAGTGAATGAAGAAGAAGTTGACACGGAAATTCAAGATGAAGCTCTTCGTGAGAAATTATCCAAAGTGTATCTTCTCATTTCTAAGATCGAAGCATTAAATGATTCTCCGACTTTTTCTCCTATCCCCGTTATGGATAGTGATTTCTTACCCGAGCTTGAAATTTTTCAATTTGAAGAGACGAGTAGTGGCAATCCCACTATTCATGCTGATATCTCTCTTCCGGATTATGAGTGTTTTCACTTTGAGATCGACTCTATACCTATTTCCGATAATCCGTTACGTGACCCTCTTTTAGAGGATGTCGATCTATTTCTTGCTGCGGATGACTCGATACCACCGAGTATTGAGAATGATGAGAATGATATTTCTTTCAATTCTTCTTCTTCTCGTCCACCTGCGAAACCACCCGATGAAGTTTTTGAATCCGGTACGAACGAGAATATTTTTAGAATGGTGGACGAGGTTTCTGAACTTGAATTTGCTCTTACCATCCGGGTTTTTCACCCATTCTTTGTTTATCCCATCACTTCGTCACTTTTCCACTCCACCGAGAGTGAGGACACTGTTTTTGACCCTGGTATCTTTTGTGCCTAGTGGCCGTTTTATCTGCTCTCCCCAAGGACGAATTAATTCGGGGATCGAGTCAAGCTCATGTGACTCGGTGAATAAAAACAAGCGCTTCGTGGGAGGCACCCCATGCTTATCCATTTAATTTTCTTTATTTTCTATTTTCTTAAATAACGTAACTTGAGGAGGGCAACCTTCTCTATATCTTGTGTTTCGTGGTTGTTTGTTTATGATTGTCCAGGTTTCCCCGAAGTTTGAAGACTCTCGTGCTCGTGGTTGTATCTTTACTCCACTCGAGTCTCATCTTTCGATGCTTTTGGAAATCCTATATCCGGTAAATCTTATCGACTAACGCTTTCTTTGGCATAATTAATAAACGGCCTAGAATTTTGTTAGGATTGCCTTAACCCACAAAACATTGAGGACAATGTTTAATTCTAGTCGGGGGGAGGGTGAATCTTCGATTCGATTTGACCTAGCATTTTTCACATGTCGTGTACTCTTGCAACTCCGTTTTTTCACCAAAAATAAAAAAATTGAAAATTCAAAAAAATTTTGAAGAAAAAGTCATGAAAAAGCACAAAAAAATGTAAAAAGTTGAAAAAGTTGTGCAAAAATATAATAAAGTTTGAATAAGTGTTTTGACACCTTGTTGACTTTCTTGCTGGCGAGAGTAGGAATAAATATTTTGACTTGACCGGGCGTGTTGAGCCCTAGCTTGTTCCCTTAACCAATGATAATCACATAAGCTTGTGCTAGTCTTGTACACTAGGAGCTATAAAATGCGAATTCTTTCTTAAGAATCTGCAAGTTCCCGTACTTGACTTTATACATGCGCAGCTTAAAAGCTTTCGCTAGTCTTTTACATCAGGAGCTAGAAAACGCGAATTCTTCTTCTAGAATTTGCAAGTTTCCGTAACTGACTTTATATATGCGTGGCTGATTATCGGCTAAGTATTCGCAGGTTTCATTATTTGGAATCTTAAATTGCGAAGAGCGAGAAATGATAGAGTTTATTTAGAAGTTAGATGCTAAACGTGGAGTAGTGGTTCTCTTTAGAGCTCATGAGAGGTACTTGTGGCTTTTTACTCCCATCAGATACGTCACCAATATAAAATAGATGTTCTAGGTTAATTAGTGGTATTTCGGTTTGAATAATATTTAGTTCTTTATTTTCTTAAGAGAATTTTTGCTTTAGAAGTTGGGTACATATCAAGGAACATCAAAAATAAAAGCAAAAAAGTGAAAAAATCAAAAGTCAAAAGTTGATTATGCATGTGGTTTTGGAGCTACCCGATAAGCGTCCATTGATATTATGAGAAAAATCAAGAAAAAAAGTATCAAAAGTATGAAAAAAGTAAAAAATGAAAGTTGAAAGTTGTATCGAATAAGAGCTATGTATGTATCAATAAGTTGTTGGCGCGTGAGGTGCATGTGATAAGTGATTAGTAATCAGTCACATGAGGTGCACGTGATCGTACTCCGCAACTTATATTCTCGATATTGTATGTACCCCAAATTCCTTGATATGGACCGAATTTCTATTGCAGTGGTTCTTAAGAGAAAATAACTAACTATTTATCGTTTTAACTTAGGTATCACTATCGGACTTAAAAATTATCGAAACGAGAAAATATGAAGAAATTCATTTCTCAACAAAATAAAATATTGAGATACAAAACCTAGGAAATGGGAGTAAGAAGTTTTCACAAGTAACTGTTATGAGTAGTGTTAGCATCTAATTTGTAGATAAGCTGTGATCTCGTTTGTACGCTTAGTTTGGGGACTTGTGAAAAATCAAGGATGACGATTTTTATCCGTATGGTCACTTCATAATTAGAAGTGTTTCTACTCGTAGACCCTAAGAATTATTGCAAAAATAATGAAAGTTCAACAAACCGTCACAAGTATGAAGTGTGAAAAGCCCAAAAATAGAATAAAGTGGAATAAAATGAAAAATCGGAAAACGGAGCGTTTTCGAGAATAAATGATTTTACTATCTCTTTTGAAAGTCATTGCTACTTTACAACGTCAGTAAAAAGAGGTTTTGAAATTATTTATCTTTTAAGCGTGAATTGATCACATTGCGTGAGGACACGGCAATACTTTAGTCGGGGGGATTTTGGTGTGTACTAATTTACACACTTTTTCATGGCCAAATACCGACCCAAATAGACTAAATATGCTAACAATTGCCAAAGAAATGTGTGTTTTTATGTTTGTGAACGTGCAGGTACGGATATATAATAAAAAGGCAAAAATCAAGCAAAAACCGACAAAAACGAGCACGGGATTGGAAAAGGTCAAAAGCCGAAGCCGTGAAAGAAACGTCAACTCTAATCCTCCAAGTTACAAGAAATGCATTTGGATCGTTATCAGTCGTTACGTTTAATATTAAGTTGTAAAAGTTACATTTTATAATGTTTTAGGCTTGAATTTTATGATTTGTAAAGGTCTAGGGACTAAATATGCAACAATGGCAAAGATTAGAGAAGCCCTAGCCCCTAGCCTATAAATAGAACATGTAAGCCTCATTTGAGAGGTTGGTAAGTTTTAGGGTTAGTTTTTAGGGTTGTTGAGGGTTGGTCCTCATAGTGGTAGGAGTAGTGTAATTTTATTTTTATGAAGTCAAGTTTTATTTTACTTTCTCTCTCTAGCTTTATCTTTCTTAAAATCTTTAATTTTTAGTTGTTAAATTCTTGTTTTTATTGGTGGGATTTAAAGTTTATGGTTAAACTAGGTTGTTTAGTAATAAATTTGGTGAAAAACTTTAGTTTTTAGGCTTTATTTTGGATCAAAATGGTGTTTGGTTACGGTTTTATCGAGTTAAGAATTTTCCTAAAAAAGTGTCGAGTTAGCTTTATTTTAAAACTGCCGAGTTAGGTGTTTTGCCGAGTTAGTTGTTTTTGCCGAGTTAGGTATTTTTTTTGGATTTTGCCGAGTTATTTAATTTTGCCGAGTTAGGTGTTAGTTTTTGCCGAGTTAAGTGTTGTTGCCGAGTTAGGATTATTATAAAAACTGCCGAGTTACAAATTTTCTAAAAACTGCCGAGTTACAAATGTTTTTAAAATTGCCGAGTTAGGTGTTTTTGCCGAGTTAGAGTTTAGTTTTGCCGAGTTAAGTGTTTTTGCCGAGTTAGGTGTCAGGGTCAAAATTTTTATCGAGTTTGAGTTTTTGTTTTACCAAATTTCATTTCTTTTGGCGAGTTAGCCAAGATTATCGAGTTCGATAATCGTTCCCTCATCGTTTATCGAGTGAGGTTTTCTTTTATTAATTTCTAAACGAAACTCTGCCGAATTTTTCTAAAATTTCATCAAGTTAGAATTTATTTTATAACAAGTTAGTTTCTTTTATTTAGTCACGTTATCTAGTAAACATTTTTTTAGTTTAAATATAAATAGTTTTTATTTCTTTTACGTATTTCCTTTTTAATTAGTCTTCACATACGTTTCATTTATAAAAACAATTAAAAAGCCAAAAATATAATTTTCCTTTTACGTTATCAAGTCTTTTATTTCTTTTATCAAGTCTTTTAATTTTATCGAGTAACCTTATTTTATTAATATGATTTTCGAGTAGTTTTCATTAGTGTTTGCTTAGTGGCCCGAGTTTGTGAGTTAAGTGTGGCCATAAAAGAGGATCGTGATTAATAATCGTTATGATTATTTAGACTTGTAATTTTATTATTTGAAGGGCAAAAGCCGGAGAATAATCAAATTACAAATCTAGTAATTATTTTCTTTTTAAAGGAATATTTTCAAAATAAACCAACGTTGTGAGAAATTAGTCTTGTTTAAGGAAAATAATTCGTCGTCAATCCTTGGCCTACACTTGATGAACTTATTCACGTCACTTAGCAAACATATTGTCTTTAAATTCATTTCCAGTCTTAATTTCTTTTCGCATTTTAAATCTCGTTTTCTTTAGTCATTTTATCTTACACTTGTTTTAGTTGTTTGTTTTTACTTTGTGTCGTTTTATTGTTTCCTCTTTACTTTAACTGCGATTTAAATCCTTTTTGTAGTGTAATTAAAAATCAACAAAATATTTCTTCTATCCCCATTCACTTCACAAGATTCACAAACCGTGTCGACAAGATCAATTCAACGCTTCGTTGGGAAAACGACCCGGGGAACATACTTTAACCGGTATTTCTTCGGTTATTAAACTATACTACATGCAAAAACAAAATATCAAATGGCGCCGCTGCCGGGGAAGCGTTGTTAAGATTTCGTCGATCGTTTGTTTGATTTGTGTTTTGAAGACCCTTCTCCCGAGAAGTTATCGTTTTTTGTAAATATTCTCTCAAAAAAAAAAAAAAAAAAAAAAAAAAAAAAAAAAAAAAAAAAAAAATCTTCTTATCCTCTTATCCGTATAATTCTTCTTCTCTCACCCTCTATCTATCTATTCTCAAATTATGTCTTCGGTTTATCATCATGGGAAATTGGAATGATCCCCGTGATTTGAACAAAACGGTCAAGGCAATATCTTTGCCTTCGAACAATTCTAGCACTCCCGACCATAGGATCATGGAACTTGAGGACCAAGTCAAGTTTCGCATGAAATCTTACGAAGCTCCTAAGCCTTCAAGCCAAGTTAACAAAATCACTTCTTCATGCGAATTATGTAGTGGTCCCCATGACACTCGTGATTGCGTGCAACTCCCCGGAACAGCTTTTGCGGACTACGCATCCTCGCGTACCGACGAAGCGGGAGGCAAGTGGTACACTTTCAAACCCGAGCCAAATCCTTACGGTGATTCCTACAACCCTTCTTGGAAAAATCACCCGAACCTTAGGTGGAAACAAAACCCAAACAATTCTTCTAATCCGCGTACTCGTTACCAACCAAACGGTCTACCCTCCAACCGTACTTTCAACAACAATCCCTCTAATAACTATGGTAGTACCAATAATTTTGAAGGGTTGATGTCCAAGTTTATGGCATCTCAAGAAGCTCGCATAGCTAAGTTTGAAACCGAATTCAATCAACAACAAACAGAGATGACCAGTAAGATTGACAACTTGTTGAAAGCCCTCAACAACCAAGCGCTAACTACACCTAGAAAGGACACTAGGGACGCCAATAGCGGAATCCAAGTTAAGGACCCTCGTCATCCAAACACGTCTACTTTTTCAATGTTGTCACTATTAAGCCAAAAGATAAAGATATAGAAGAGAGTGACAAGGATGAAGTTGAAGTAGAAACTGAGACTAGGGATGAAATTAAGGAAGTTGAGGATGATAAGGGAGAAAAGTTAGAGGAAGCAGAAAATGTAAAAGAATACTTTGATAAATTGCCCACCAAGGAAGAACGGGAATATCACAAGGATTTATTCGATGATCCCGAGACACCATATATCCTTGGTACACCCCTTATTAAAGTAGGTGATCCCTCTAACTTCAACATACCATGCAACATTGGGCATATGCATGTGTGGAAAGCTTATATCGATCCTAGGTCTCCTATAAACACCATGACTAGTGTTGACATAAATAATGTATGAAAATGTTATTTATATTTTTCGATATCTCTATATCTTGACGATCACCAAATGTAAACTCTTCAATCGTAAGATTACTACGTAAACAAGTATTAAGCTAGTTTATACAACTATATCCAACTTAATCACTTAAGGTATGGATAAACAAGTGCTTAATACATCTTATGATCAAAGGGATATTTAATTAACTAATACAAAGTTTATTTAAATATATATAAACATATTATATATTTTTGAAAAACACTTTTGGTAATAAAGAAAAATGTTTTAATCATACTAAATATATAATTTCAAATATTTAACCAAAATGAGTTAGTTTTTCACCAAATAAACTTTCCCCACTAAAAGACAAGTTTTCTGGCTGTTACAGTTGGGCGGCCCCCTTAATTATAAGGGGCGGTCCCCTTAATTTTAAGGGGGCCGGCCACGATTTAAGGGGACCGGCCAGGCTCCCCTGTCAGAAAATGTCAGAATTCTTCTCCTATAAATACCACCTTAATTCTGGAATTTTTCCCCACCTTTTGCATGAAATTTTCAGATCTATAACTCTCTAAAACATCCTCTAAAACCCTTTGATCATTTGTATATTAATCCTTGTTTCAAGTAATTCAATCCCTCATCATCCATTCTCATCCAAAGTGCAAAAGAAGAACACTCTTTCTACAACCAAGTTCAAGAAGTGTTGAAGAGTAGTTGTGCATAGTGTATATATACATTCATTTGTGAATATTGTGTTGTGCTTGTTATATATTGTTTAGAAGATATAGAAGTTAGGTAGGAGGTAGAAGTTGATTGGTAGTGAAGTAGGTTAGTTGTGAAGATTGGTGTGAAGTAGAAGATTGGTGTGTAGAATATTGGTGTGTAGAATATTGGTGTGTAGAAGATAGGTGTGAAGAAGATTGGTGTGTAGTATATTGGTGTGAAGAAGTTGTGTAGAAGTAGTGATCAAGTTGTGAAGTTGTTGTGGTGTGTATATTGGTGTGTAAGGTTTTCTCCGCCAAAAGGGAGTTTGTTGACATAGTGAAGAAAACTCTCGAGTAGGTGACTCGGGGAGTGGAGTAGGAACAAGGAAGGTGTCCTTGTAGCCGAACCACTATAAATCCTTGTGTTGTGGTTTGATCTTTCCAACTCTTCTCATTACTTATTTATTTACCTTTACTATATTAGCTTTGTTAGTTAAGTTATCATACAATTGTTCATATAGTTCAAGTATTGAGTTCACATAAACTAGAATCGAAGTTTTTAAAACAAACTTGTGTTTATAAATTTAAAAGGACGTAAAACTATTCACCCCCCCCCTTCTAGTTTTCCACAATTGGTATCAAGAGCCACGTCTAGCAAGATTTTTAAAATATATTGTATTTTAAAACTTGTAACGATCTATTGAATCTGAAAAATATTTAGAAGGGGCAATCTATGCAAAGACCACCACTATTTGAAAGTGATGGATTTTTATATTGGAAAAATCGATTCGAAACTTATGTGAAATCAAAAGATCTAGATCTTTGGCATGTTATTACCAATGGTGATTTTTTACCTATTCAAAATAACCCAGAAACTAAGAAAGATGAAATCGTACCTTTTGAAAAACAAAATGATGATTTAAAAAGAAAACTTGCTAAAAATAATGAAGCAAAAATGGTTATTTACAATACGCTACCACGTAAAGAGTACGAAAGGATCTTTAGGTGTGAAACCGCAAAAGAAATTTGGAACTCTTTATTAATAACCCACCAAGGTAATAATCAAGTCAAAGATAACAAAATAGATCTACTTGTTCAACAATATGAGCAATTCACGATTCCGGAAGAGGAATCAATTGATAATGCTTTTGCTAGATTTAACACTATAATCACAAGTTTAAAAGCACTTGATGAGAATTTCTCTAGTAAGAATTTTGTTAGGAAGTTTCTTAGAGCTCTTCACCCAAAATGGCGAGCTAAAGTGACGGCTATTGAAGAATCAAAGAATTTGTCAACGCTACAACTTGATGAATTAATTGGTAATTTAAAAGTCTACGAAGCAATAATAAAGAAGGACTCTGAAATGGTTAAAGGGAAACGAGAGCAAAGTAAGTCAATCGCCTTGAAAGCTAGAAAGGAATCCAACAACGAAGATAGCTCATCTTCCGAAAGCGAAGACAAAGAATATGCCATGGCCGTAAGAGATTTCAAGAAATTCTTCAAAAGGCGAGGAAGATTCGTTAGACAACCACACGATGAAAGGAGAACATCTCAAAAGAATAATGATGACAAGTATAGCAAGAATGAGAGAAAATGTTTCAAGTGTGGTGATCCGAATCACTTTTTTGGAAAATGTCCAATGATGACAAGAGATCAAAATCAAAGAGCGTTTGTTGGAGGCGCTTGGAGTGATAGCGATGATGATGAGAAAGAAACAACAAAGGAAGAAAAGTGTCTCATGGCTAAAACATCAAGTGAGGTACGTTCCGAAACCGAATATTTTAGTGATGAAAATCTATCATTAGATGAAAAAGATTTAGATAGTGAATACAATAGATTATGCAAACTAGGACAACAAGTTATGGCTAAAAACAAATCACTAAAATACATAAACAACCAATTAGAAAATGAAGTACTTGAACTAAAAATTAAAATACATCAACTTGAAAAAGGTAAAGAAACTTTTGAAGAATGTAAATCATGTCAAGAGCTTATAAGTGAAAACAACAAACTTAAGGAAGAAATTTGTAAACTTGATAAATTTGAAAATAGTAGTAACTCGCTTAGTAAAATTATAAGTATTCAAAGAATATCCGGAGATAAAAGAGGTCTAGGTTTTAACTCAAACGAAGCCTCAACAAGTGAAGTTAAAAATGTTAAATTTGAAAGTGAACTCAAGGAACTAAAACCTTCAAAATCTAATCCTAAGTATATACTCATAAATGATAAGAAAATACCTCTAGCTAGTAATGAAGAAATAAAACCGTTTTATAAACCATCTTTAAAAACCGAAGTAGGATCGTCCAAAACTAAAACAAGATCTAAAACTCCACCACCTAGGAAACCGAATAATTCTTATCCTAGACCTAAAACATCTCAACCAAGAGTAAACCAAAATAGACGAAACTTTAACAATAATCAACAAATGTGGAACTTCAATCCATGGGGAATGTTTCCACCATATATGCACCCAAGTCAAATACAAAACATGTTCGGGACAAATAACTTTGGTCAAATGAGACAATGGGGACCAACGTAAAAATTCTCGCCATTCAAACATGGAAATCTTTGATATCACCTCTTGTTCGGACTATCTCTTGAAGATTTTGAAGTTAAACGCATTGAAGACGTAAGGTACACATTTCCTTTTATTTCCTTGTCAACAAATGCATGCTTAGTTTAGTATCTAGTTTTTATGTGATTTTGATTGGTTCATTATTCCCTCTATTTTTTTTCTTATCTACTTATACTATATCTAAATAAATATATATATACATATATCTACACTTAGATATATCTAGGATCTTATAACCTGGAAAATTCATTTGTTGATTTTCTAGAACTAGAAATTGTTCGTTTACGAACCTTTTCTTTTCCCCATTTGCCTTATCAAATTTTTTTAAACGACACTCATGCTGATGAAGAGAGATGAGTCGAAAAATCTATGGATGAAACAAACTCCCGGCTTCCGTTGCATACGTCTCCCTCCTATATTCTCGACTTATAAGCCATTACTATATATATATATATATATATATATATATATATATATATATATATATATATATATATATATATATATATATATATATATATATATATATATATATATATATATATATATATACTTATGAACCTTCCACAACTTTCTCGTTCACTTGACAACTTGATATATTTCATCCGAAATGATCAAGAAAATATAATTGGCAAAATGTCAATTAAAAGTGTCAAGTAATTCCTTTCGTGCGAATACCCTCCAACGTATTTTTGATTAAATATAAATCTAATACATACATATGAATAATTTCTGGCTCTTTCCAGAAACCAAAATCACAAAATCGAATTTTGGAGGGCGGCCCCGTTAATGTTTAAGGGGACCGGCAGCCAAATGAAGGGCGGCCCCCTTAATGTTTAAGGGGACCGGCCATCTGATAGCTCAATCCCGTTTTTCCCTTTGTTCCTTTTGCCAAACACTCCAATTTGTCATACTTCCCTTCCCTTGCTTCTGCTGTGACGAAAACCAAAACACAAAAACATCTCAAATCACTTCCAAATCACATAATTCGGGTTAATTTGCAAAGGGCAAATTCATCTAACACAATCACCATTACATATTGTAAGTTTTTCATAACACATTTCATCTAATTTCATTTTATTTGATCATACTCATGATTATGCATGTTTTATAAAATTCGTCAAATTTCACAATTTCTTTCGAATTAAGTCTTAAAACTCCATAACCAAATGCTTTCCCTATGATTAGGATGATTAATCAACACTAGAAACTAGTTACTATAAACTATCATGTCGAAAATTTTTGAAAAATTTCATACACTCCTTTTCAAAATTTTTAGTAAACTCATTGTTGAATAATGATTTGAAAACGTGTTAAAACTAATCACATTATACTTTTGTAACTTGTAAAACTTGAAATTACATTTTTCGACTAAGATAAAATTATATTGGTTCACAATATAGGGGTGTTTGGATTATGTCCAAATAATATCGAAACATAGTCATTATAATTTTTATAAAACTTTGTTATAATTATAAACCTAAAAATTACTAATCGGACTTGTCAAGATATATAATTCATATATATATTGACATACTAGTGGTATAAGTCACTAGTTAAGGGAGCGTTTGGTTTATTACTAAAAATAACATTTTTAAGTAAAAATACAAACCATCTTTTTCAAAAACAAATCACATGCATAAGAAACTCGCAAGAAATAGCTAGTTTTACAATCTAATGTAAATCTAGTAAATTTCATGATATATTAAGATGTTTAAAAGGGGGTTTGGATTTGTCCATAATTACTTATTAAACATCGTAAAGTATATCTAGAACGAGTTAAAAACAATATTAAGGAACATGGTAATCTACTTCTTAGGATTAGTAACGAAGTATGTTTACGTTCCAACATAAGCCTTAACAATAAACATATACTTTTATCTTGCTTTATATTTATTTTGGTCTTTTTGTATTGTTGATGTGTTTAGGTGAAAATGCCAAAAGCAACTACCGAAGATCTTTCTCACACTAAAAACTACATTCCTAAAGTTTCCCAACTCCCTACCACATCTCCTTCCATTAGACTTATCTATCGTCAAATTGAAGATAGAAACGTTCATGAAGGACGTGTAGTAGATCTTGCTTTTGCTCAATCCGACTACATAAATCGCGTGTTTACAAGCATCAACTTTAATTGTCTTTATGAAATAAACGAACCTATCATCCATCGCTTCATAATGGATTTCTATAGCCAAGTCACCGTCCAAGCCAATGATCTTGTTTTCATCACCATCTCTTTCATGATTCAAAATGAATTTATCACCCTAACTCTCGAACAATTTGGTCCCTTTTAGAGGTCAAGCCGTTTTCACAAACGAGTTGGACCTCGAATCTCTTAATCGCTATCGACCAACCTTCGGTCCCTATTTCGACGAAATTCCTCATCCCGACGAAATTCGTCAAATCCTTGGTGTGGAACGTGCCACCACAAGCCGAAAAATAAAATCCAAAAACGTTCAAATCTCTCCATACCAACTTCTCCTCAAGGAATTAAGCCCCCACATGAAGCGTTGGGAAGAACTCATTCGTGAGAATGCGTTTGGTACCGGAGGTCACCGGGACCATCTCCCGGCTTGCCTTGCTCACATATTGTATTGTATAGCTGGCGAAAAGCCGTACAATTTGGCATACTTCTTTATCAAACGGATTGAGTGTGCTAGAAAAACTCCCAAAGCAAATCTTCCATATGGAATGTTCCTTACTCGTCTCTATCGTCATGTTATCGAGTACTACCCCGATCTTGACAATAGTATCTATGAGTCCATCTACCCCACTCTACGTTCTCTCGCTCTAAAACAAGCTCGACGAACTCGAAGTGACAAGGGTAAACCTCGTCGTCATAGCTTTCATGGATCATCTTCAAGGCAAGACGATGACGATGAGGAGGAAAACATCCATGATGCTAGTACCCCTTCGTTTTCTGAGTTCGTTGACGATTTAGAGGATCTTCACTATCCCAACTATTCTACCCCATCTCCAAGTGATCAAAATGAAGAAGTGCTTCATAAACAAACTACCGAGATGCTTAGAAGACAAAAGAGCTTGCACGAAGAAGTTAGAGGTGGCTTCAAATCTATCGGGAAGACTTTGAAGGGTATCTTCTGAAAGAAAAAGAAATGATATGCTTGGATTATGTTTGTTAAACAATATTTAATTTTTATGTCTTGTGTGCTATTTGTCCGAAATACATTCAGAAGTACTTGAAACTTTCTTGGAATAATTGTTTGGATAAATGATTAGTATGTTAACTTGTTTATTATGTTTAATATATGCTTATGAATGCATGCTTTGACTCTTAAATTATATATATATACTTGCATGATTAGCTTATATATATATATATATATATATATATATCATGTTTGCTTTATAATAGACCAAAACAAATGTGAAATGTCCAAATGGTGCTTGCTGCAAATACAAAACAGAACACAACATTTTTCCAGAAAATTTTTGAAAAATTTTGGTTTCTGGGTCGTCAGATGGGCGGCCCCCTTAAATCATAAAGGGCGGCCCCCTTAAAATTAAGGGGACCGGCCTCCATTTAAGGGGACCGGCCATCTGGAACAGTTTTTACACTGTTCTCTTTTGCATCTTGTGATCCCTCTTGCTAGTCCCAGCTACCATTTCCCTTAAAAACTAAACTGATTTTGGAATATAACATTACAATTTCAAATTAATTCCACTTCTAAACATGTTTTTCCCACTATATAATCTCCATGCATGTTCAATTCACATTCCATCATCCTCAAACATTCATCAAACATCATCATGTCATCACCAAGAACCACCTATTCAAACAATGCCAAGAAACAAAAACTTGTCATCATTCCACACAAACAACTCTTCATTGATCTTACAAATGAAGACAACACCACTCCATCTCCACCACCTCAATGTTCATCTCCTAGTGCACCAAATGCACCCTCCAAAACACCTTCAACAAATGGAAACTCCACTTCCTCCATACCATCCACTTCATCCATAAATGACTACATCAACACCCACTTATCTCCTCCAACAATTGATCAACCATCCCAACCTACCAATGAAAACACAACTCTTGCACTCACTCTCTCATTATCACCATTAACACCTCTTGATGCACATTTCTCATCATCTCCTATCAATCCACCAACCTATAACCCCGTCCCATGGAGCTTACTTGAAGCTCATGGAGACACTTGCCTTTGTTGCATTCACAACCGAACAATTGTGTTCGGATTAAGTGATGAGATCCAATACATGTTTTCTCATATTGAAAACTTGTTGCATCAACCACCAACTACAAACACAACACCTCCACCACCATCAACAAACACACCTCCACCATCACCATCTCCATGTTCACCATCCATTCCTCCCAATTAAACATGCTTGGTGTTTTACAAATAAAATTGTGTTAAACCTTTTGGATGGAAAGCTCTAGAGAGGACTCTCATGTTTGAGATATGGTTTTCTTTTTATTTTATTGATGATTCTAAGCCTTTAAGGCTTTTGTTAGTTGCATTACTTGTTATGGTTGTTAATGCAATGCTTGATGTATCTTTTTCATATTTTGAATGTTATGCTTATGTTTAGTCTTTACTCTTGCATGCTATATACATATATATGTTGCTTGCCACTAAATATTTTTGCAAGATATCCATATCTCGATTCCTTTTGGCCTCAAAACGAGGGGGAGTATACTTCGAGGGGGAGCTTACATTAACATGGGAAAACCTTTTTGATGCTAACAAAAAGGGGGAGAAGTGATATAAACTCACAATAATACTTGAATATATACTAATTTTCGATTAATGAGTTTAAATTTTGTAATCATCAAAAAGGGGGAGATTGTTGACATAAATAATGTATGAAAACGTTATTTATATTTTTCGATATCTCTATATTTTGACGATCATAAAATGTAAACTCGTCAATCGTAAGATTACAACGTAAACAAGTATTAAGCTAGTTTATACAACTATATCCAACTTAATCACTTAAGGTATGGATAAACAAGTGCTTAATACATCTTATGATCAAAGGGATATTTAATTAACTAATACAAAGTTTATTTAAATATATATAAACATATTATATATTTTTGAAAAACACTTTTGGTAATAAAGAAAAATGTTTTAATCATACTAAATATATGATTTCAAATATTTAACCAAAATCAGTTAGTTTTTCACCAAATAAACTTTCCCCACTAAAAGACAAGTTTTCTGGCCGTTACAGTTGGGCGGCCCCCTTAATTATAAGTGGCGGTCCCCTTAATTTTAAGGGGGCCGGCCACGATTTAAGGGGACCGGCCAGGCTCCCCTGTCAGAAAATGTCAGAATTCTTCTCCTATAAATACCACCTTCATTCTGGAATTTTTCCCCACCTTTTGCACAAAATTTTTAGATCTATAACTCTCTAAAACATCTTCTAAAACCCTTTGATCATTTGTATATTAATCCTTGTTTCAAGTGATTCAATCCCTCATCATCCATTCTCATCCAAAGTGCAAAAGAAGAACACTCTTTCTACAACCAAGTTCAAGAAGTGTTGAAGAGTAGTTGTGCATAGTGTATATATACATTCATTTGTGAATATTGTGTTGTGCTTGTTATATATTGTTTAGAAGAGCTAGAAGTTGTGTAGGAGGTAGAAGTTGATTAGTAGTGAAGTAGGTTAGTTGTGAAGATTGGTGCGAAGTAGAAGATTGGTGTGAAGAAGATTGGTGTGTAGAATATTGGTGTGTAGAAGATAGGTGTGAAGAAGATTGGTGTGTAGTATATTGGTGTGAAGAAGTTGTGTAGAAGTAGTGATCAAGTTGTGAAGTTGTTGTGGTGTGTATATTGGTGTGTAAGGTTTTCTCTGCCAAAAGGGAGTTTGTTGACATAGTGAAGAAAACTCTCGAGTAGGTGACTCGGGGAGTGGAGTAGGAACAAGGAAGGTGTCCTTGTAGCCGAACCACTATAAATCCTTGTGTTGTGGTTTGATCTTTCCAACTCTTCTCATTACTTATTTATTTACCTTTACTATATTAGCTTTGTTAGTTAAGTTATCATACAATTGTTCATATAGTTCAAGTATTGAGTTCACATAAACTATAATCGAAGTTTTTAAAACAAACTTGTGTTTATAAATTTAAAAGGACGTAAAACTATTCAACCCCCCCCCCCCTTCTAGTTTTCCACAATTGGTATCAAGAGCCACGTCTAGCAAGATTTTTAAAATATATTGTATTTTAAAACTTGTAACGATCTATGGAATCTGAAAAATATTTAGAAGGGCAATCTATGCAAAGACCACCACTATTTGAAAGTGATGGATTTTTATATTGGAAAAATCGATTCGAAACTTATGTGAAATCAAAAGATCTAGATCTTTGGCATGTTATTACCAATGGTGATTTTTTACCTATTCAAAATAACCCAGAAACTAAGAAAGATGAAATCGTACCTTTTGAAAAACAAAATGATGATTTAAAAAGAAAACTTGCTAAAAATAATGAAGCAAAAATGGTTATTTACAATGCGCTACCACGTAAAGAGTACGAAATGATCTTTAGGTGTGAAACCGCAAAAGAAATTTGGAACTCTTTATTAATAACCCACCAAGGTAATAATCAAGTCAAAGATAACAAAATAGATCTACTTGTTCAACAATATGAGCAATTCACGATTCCGGAAGAGGAATCAATTGATAATGCTTTTGCTAGATTTAACACTATAATCACAAGTTTAAAAGCACTTGATGAGAATTTCTCTAGTAAGAATTTTGTTAGGAAGTTTCTTAGAGCTCTTCACCCAAAATGGCGAGCTAAAGTGACGGCTATTGAAGAATCAAAGAATTTGTCAACGCTACAACTTGATGAATTAATTGGTAATTTAAAAGTCTACGAAGCAATAATAAAGAAGGACTCCGAAATGGTTAAAGGGAAACGAGAGCAAAGTAAGTCAATCGCCTTGAAAGCTAGAAAGGAATCCAACAACGAAGATAGCTCATCTTCCGAAAGCGAAGACGAAGAATATGCCATGGCCGTAAGAGATTTCAAGAAATTCTTCAAAAGGCGAGGAAGATTCGTTAGACAACCACACGATGAAAGGAGAACATCTCAAAAGAATAATGATGACAAGTATAGCAAGAATGAGAGAAAATGTTTCAAGTGTGGTGATCCGAATCACTTTATTGGAAAATGTCCAATGATGACAAGAGATCAAAATCAAAGAGCGTTTGTTGGAGGCGCTTGGAGTGATAGCGATGATGATGAGAAAGAAACAACAAAGGAAGAAAAGTGTCTCATGGCTAAAACATCAAGTGAGGTACGTTCCGAAACCGAATATTTTAGTGATGAAAATCTATCATTAGATGAAAAAGATTTAGATAGTGAATACAATAGATTATGCAAACTAGGACAACAAGTTATGGCTAAAAACAAATCACTAAAATACATAAACAACCAATTAGAAAATGAAGTACTTGAACTAAAAATTAAAATACATCAACTTGAAAAAGGTAAAGAAACTTTTGAAGAATGTAAATCATGTCAAGAGCTTAGAAGTGAAAACAACAAACTTAAGGAAGAAATTTGTAAACTTGATAAATTTGAAAATAGTAGTAACTCGCTTAGTAAAATTATAAGTATTCAAAGAATATCCGGAGATAAAAGAGGTCTAGGTTTTAACTCAAACGAAGCCTCAACAAGTGAAGTTAAAAATGTTAAATTTGAAAGTGAACTCAAGGAACTAAAACCTTCAAAATCTAATCCTAAGTATATACTCATAAATGATAAGAAAATACCTCTAGTTAATAATGAAGAAATAAAACCGTTTTATAAACCATCTTTAAAAACCGAAGTAGGATCGTCCTCAACAACCAAGCGCTAACTACACCTAGAAAGGACACTAGGGACGCCAATTGCGGAATCCAAAT
Source organism: Artemisia argyi (assembly GCA_030686995.1). Classification (NCBI taxonomy): domain Eukaryota; kingdom Viridiplantae; phylum Streptophyta; class Magnoliopsida; order Asterales; family Asteraceae; genus Artemisia; species Artemisia argyi. The sequence goes on from JARVZY010010672.1 coordinate 688,060, forward strand.
TAAGGACCCTCGTCATCCAAACACGTCCACTTTTTCAATGTTGTCACTATTAAGCCAAAAGATAAAGATATAGAAGAGAGTGACAAGGATGAAGTTGAAGTAGAAACTGAGACTAGGGATGAAATTAAGGAAGTTGAGGATGATAAGGGAGAAAAGTTAGAGGAAGTAGAAAATGTAGAAGAATACTTTGATAAATTGCCCACCAAAGAAGAACGGGAATATCACAAGGATTTATTCGATGATCCCGAGACACCATATATCCTTGGTTCACCCCTTATTAAAGTAGGTGATCCCTCTAACATCAACATACCATGCAACATTGGGCATATGCATGTGTGGAAAGCTTATATCAATCCTAGGTCTCCTATAAACATCATGACTAGGACTTATTATAATTGGGTAATGAAGAAGCAACTTGGTTATAGGATGATGCCCAACACGAATTTGATAAGCAACTTTATAGGAAGAGTGAAAGGATTGCATGTAATTGTAGGAAACTATTCCTGAGTTGAACGAATTTGATAACCTCTAGATCTAGTTTTTAGTCTTTCTAATCCTAGCGACACTATTCCTGAGTTGAACGATCAATCCCCCGGTACTTGTCACTATACTATACTACAACGATCAGGTACACTGCCTGGTGGGGGTTGTAAGCTTCTCGAGATCCCTCGAGAGGTAAAGCCTGGTGCGATTCCCACGTATCAAGTTTTTGGCGCCGCAGCCCGGGGAATAGTTTTTGTCTAGGTTGGGATTTCTTTTTATTAGGTCTACTTGCTAGATTCCTTTCTAGTAAGATTTTATTTTTATTTTTAGGTTTTCTTTAGTCTATCTTATTTCTTCGTGTCTTTGTTCGTAACCTTTACCATCCGACATCATGGAAGGTGGTAACATCTTTGAACCCATCAACCCACCACAACAAAACCACCCGCAAAACCATCCTCTTAGGCCCCGAACACTAAGAGAGTATTCCCGTCCTAGCCACCAAGGCTATCAAAACACTATTGAGCTCACTCAAGGAGCCAATGTGTCCCCCTTGCGATCCGACACCATCCGGTTCGTGCAAAGCGGATGTGCATTCCATGGACTTCGTTCCGAAGATCCTAATCAACATCTCAAGGATTTCCTTAAAATCGTAGATTCTATAGCCCTTGATGTTACAACTAGAGAGTCGACCCGATTACGCCTATTCTAATTCTCTCTACGTGATCAAGCTAGTCAATGGCTTGAACGTTTACCCGCCGGATCCATCACCTCATGGGATGATCTCACCACTCGTTTCTTTGCTCAATTTTTCCCACCGGGGAGAACTACCAAGCTTAAAAATGATATCTTGATGTTCCAACAATGTCAAGGTGAAACTCTATATGAAGCATGGACTCGTTTCAAGAACTTACTCCAAAAAGTCCCTCATCATGGCATAGATCTTTGGCTCCAAGTCCAAATCTTCTATGACCATATCGATCTCTCCACAAGGCGAACCATTGACCAATCGGCCGGTGGTAAGCTACGTGATCTAAGTGCGGAAGAATCATGGGAACTCATAGAAGATCTTGCTCTCTATGACAACGAAAGTTGGAATGATCCCCGTGATTTGAACAAAACGGTCAAGGCAATATCTTTGCCTTCGAACAATTCTAGCACTCCCGACCATAGGATCATGGAACTTGAGGACCAAGTCAAGTTTCTCATGAAATCTTACGAAGCTCCTAAGCCTTCAAGCCAAGTGAACAAAATCACTTCTTCATGCGAATTTTGTAGTGGTCCCCATGACACTCGTGATTGCGTGCAACTCCCCGGAACAGCTTTTGCGAACTACGCATCCTCGCGTACCGATGAAGCAGGAGTCAAGTGGTACACTTTCAAACCCGAGCCAAATCCTTACGGTGATTCCTACAACCCTTCTTGGAAAAATCACCCGAACCTTAGGTGGAAACAAAACCCAAACAATTCTTCTAATCCGCCTAATCGTTACCAACCAAATGGTCTACCCTCCTACCGTACTTTCAACAACAATCCTTCTAATAACTATGGTAGTACCAATAATCTTGAAGGGTTGATGTCCAAGTTTATGGCATCTCAAGAAGCTCGCATAGCTAAGTTTGAAACCGAATTCAATCAACAACAAACAGAGATGACCAGTAAGATTGACAACTTGTTGAAAGCCCTCAACAACCAAGCGCTAACTACACCTAGAAAGGACACTAGGGACGCCAATAGCGGAATCCAAATTAAGGACCCTCGTCATCCAAACACGTCCACTTTTTCAATGTTTTCACTATTAAGCCAAAAGATAAAGATATAGAAGAGAGTGACAAGGATGAAGTTGAAGTAGAAACTGAGACTAGGGATGAAATTAAGGAAGTTGAGGATGATAAGGGAGAAAATTTAGAGGAAGTAGAAAATGTAGAAGAATACTTTGATAAATTGCCCACCAAGGAAGAACGGGAATATCACAAGGATTTATTCAATGATCCCGAGACACCATATATCCTTGGTTCACCCCTTATTAAAGTAGGTGATCCCTCTAACATCAACATACCATGCAACATTGGGCATATGCATGTGTGGAAAGCTTATATCGATCCTAGGTCTCCTATAAACATCATGACTAGGACTTATTATAATTGGGTAATGAAGAAGCAACTTGGTTATAGGATGATGCCCAACACGAATTTGATAAGCAACTTTGTAGGAAGAGTGAAAGGATTGCATGTAATTGTAGGAAACTATTCCTGAGTTGAACGAATTTGATAACCTCTAGATCTATATTTTAGTCTTTCTAATCCTAGCGACACTATTCCTGAGTTGAACGATCAATCCCCCGGTACTTGTCACTATACTATACTACAACAATCAGGTACACTGCCTGGTGGGGGTTGTAAGCTTCTCGAGATCCCTCGAGAGGTAAAGCCTGGTGCGATTCCCACGTATCAAGTTTTTGGCACCGCAGCCCGGGGAATAGTTTTTGTCTAGGTTAGGATTTCTTTTTATTAGGTCTACTTGCTAGATTCCTTTCTAGTAAGATTTTATTTTTATTTTTAGGTTTTCTTTAGTCTATCTTATTTCTTCGTGTCTTTGTTCGTAACCTTTACCATCCGACATCATGGAAGGTGGTAACATCTTTGAACCCATCAACCCACCACAACAAAACCACCCGCTAAACCATCCTCTTAGGCCCCGAACCCTAGGAGAGTATTCCCGTCCTAGCCACCAAGGCTATCAAAACACTATTGAGCTCACTCAAGGAACAATGTGTCCCCCTTGCGATCCGACACCATCCGGTTGGTTCAAAGCGGATGTGCATTCCATGGACTTTGTTCCGAAGATCCTAATCAACATCTCAAGGATTTCCTAAAAATCCTAGATTCTATAGCCCTTGATGTTACAACTAGAGAGTCGACCCGATTACGCCTATTCCAATTCTCTCTACGTGATCAAGCTAGTCAATGGCTTGAACGTTTGCCCGCGGGATCCATCACCTCATGGGATGATCTCACCACTCGTTTCTTTGCTCAATTTTTCCCATCGGGAAGAACTACCAAGCTTAGAAATGATATCTTGATGTTCCAACAACGTCAAGGTGAAACTCTATATGAAGCATGGACTCGTTTCAAGAACTTACTCCAAAAAGTCCCTCATCATGGCATAGATCTTTGGCTCCAAGTCCAAATCTTCTATGACCATATCGATCTCTCCACAAGGCGAACCATTGACCAATCGGCCGGTGGTAAGCTACGTGATCTAAGTGCGGAAGAATCATGGGAACTCATAGAAGATCTTGCTCTCTATGACAACGAACGTTGGAATGATCCCCGTGATTTGAACAAAAGGGTCAAGGCAATATCTTTGCCTTAGAACAATTCTAGCACTCCCGACAATAGGATCATGGAACTTGAGGACCAAGTCAAGTTTCTCATGAAATCTTACGAAGCTCCTAAGCCTTCAAGCCAAGTGAAAAAAATCACTTCTTCATGCGAATTATGTAGTGGTCCCCATGACACTCGTGATTGCGTGCAACTCCCCGGAACAGCTTTTGCGGACTACGCATCCTCGCGTACCGACGAAGCGGGAGGCGAGTGGTACACTTTCAAACCCGAGCCAAATCCTTACAGTGATTCCTACAACCCTTCTTGGAGAAATCACCCGAACCTTAGGTGGAAACAAAACCCAAACAATTCTTCTAATCCGCCTAATCGTTACCAACCAAACGGTCTACCCTCCAACTGTACTTTCAACAACAATCCTTCTAATAACTATGGTAGTACCAATAATCTTGAAGGGTTGATGTCTAAGTTTATGGCATCTCAAGAAGCTCGCATAGCTAAGTTTGAAACCAAATTCAATCAACAACAAACAGAGATGACCAGTAAGATTGACAACTTGTTGAAAGCTCTCAACAACCAAGCGCTAACTACACCTAGAAAGGACACTAGGGATGCCAATAGCGGAATCCAAATTAAGGACCCTCGTCATCCAAACACGTCCACTTTTTCATTGTTGTCACTATTAAGCCAAAAGATAAAGATATAGAAGAGAGTGACAAGGATGAAGTTGAAGTAGAAACTGAGACTAGGGATGAAATTAAGGAAGTTGAGGATGATAAGGGAGAAAAGTTAGAGGAAGTAGAAAATGTAGAAGAATACTTTGATAAATTGCCCACCAAGGAAGAACGGGAATATCACAAGGATTTATTTGATGATCCCGAGACACCATATATCCTTGGTTCACCCCTTATTAAAGTAGGTGATCCCTCCAACATCAACATACCATGCAACATTGGGCATATGCATGTGTGGAAAGCTTATATCGATCCTAGGTCTCCTATAAACATCATGACTAGGACTTATTATAATTGGGTAATGAAGAAGCAACTTGGTTATAGGTTGATGCCCAACACAAATTTGATAAGCAACTTTGTAGGAAGAGTGAAAGGATTGCATGTAATTGTAGGAAACTATTCCTAAGTTGAACAAATTTGATAACCTCTAGATCTAGTTTTTAGTCTTTCTAATCCTTGCGACACTATTCCTGAGTTGAACGATCAATCCCCCGGTACTTGTCACTATACTATACTACAACGATCAGGTACACTGCCTGGTGGGGGTTGTAAGCTTCTCGAGATCCCTCGAGAGGTAAAGCCTGGTGCGATTCCCACGTATCAAGTTTTTGGCGCCGCAGCCCCGGGAATAGTTTTTGTCTAGGTTAGGATTTCTTTTTATTAGGTCTACTTGCTAGATTCCTTTCTAGTAAGATTTTATTTTTATTTTTAGGTTTTCTTTAGTCTATCTTATTTCTTCGTGTCTTTGTTCCTAACCTTTACCATCCGACATCATGGAAGGTGGTAACATCTTTAAACCCATCAACCCACCACATCAAAACCACCCGCAAAACCATCCTCTTAGGCCCCGAACCCTAGGAGAGTATTCCCGTCCTAGCCACCAAGGCTATCAAAACACTATTGAGCTCACTCAAGGAGCCAATGTGTCCCCCTTGCGATCCGACACCATCCGGTTGGTGCAAAGCGGATGTGCATTCCATGGACTTCGTTCCGATGATCCTAATCAACATCTCAAGGATTTCCTTAAAATCGTAGATTCTATAGCCCTTGATGTTACAACTAGGGAGTCGACCCGATTACGCCTATTCCAATTCTTTCTACGTGATCAAGCTAGTCAATGGCTTGAACGTTTACCCGCGGGATCCATCACCTCATGGGATGATCTCACCACTCGTTTCTTTGTTCTATTTTTCCCATCGGGGAGAACTACCAAGCTTAGAAATGATATCTTGATGTTCCAACAACGTCAAGGTGAAACTCTATATGAAGCATGGACTCGTTTCAAGAACTTACTCCAAAAAGTCCCTCATCATGGCATAGATCTTTGGCTCCAAGTCCAAATCTTCTATGACCATATCGATCTCTCCACAAGGCGAACCATTGACCAATCGGCCGGTGGTAAGCTACGTGATCTAAGTGCTAAAGAATCATGGGAACTCATTGAAGATCTTGCTCTCTATGACAACTAAAGTTGGAATGATCCCCGTGATTTGAACAAAACGGTCAAGGTAATATCTTTGCCTTCGAACAATTCTAGCACTCCCGACCATAGGATCATGGAACTTGAGGACCAAGTCAAGTTTCTCATGAAATCTTACGAAGCTCCTAAGCCTTCAAGCCAAGTTAATAAAATCACTTCTTCATGCGAATTATGTAGTGGTCCCCATGACACTCGTGATTGCGTGCAACTCCCTGGAACAGCTTTTGCGGACTACGCATCCTCGCGTACCGACGAAGCGGGAGGCAAGTGGTACACTTTCAAACCCGAGCCAAATCCTTACGGTGATTCCTACAACCCTTCTTGGAAAAATCACCCGAACCTTAGGTGGAAACAAAACCCAAACAATTCTTCTAATCCGCCTAATCGTTACCAACCAAACGGTCTACCCTCCAACCGTACTTTCAACAACAATCCTTCTAATAACTATGGTAGTACCAATAATCTTGAAGGGTTGATGTCCAAGTTTATGGAATCTCAAGAAGCTCGCATAGCTAAGTTTGAAACCGAATTCAATCAACAACAAACAGAGATGACCAGTAAGATTGACAACTTGTTGAAAGCTCTCAACAACCAAGCGCTAACTACACCTAGAAAGGACACTAGGGATGCCAATAGCGGAATCCAAATTAAGGACCCTCGTCATCCAAACACGTCCACTTTTTCATTGTTGTCACTATTAAGCCAAAAGATAAAGATATAGAAGAGAGTGACAAGGATGAAGTTGAAGTAGAAACTGAGACTAGGGATGAAATTAAGGAAGTTGAGGATGATAAGGGAGAAAAGTTAGAGGAAGTAGAAAATGTAGAAGAATACTTTGATAAATTGCCCACCAAGGAAGAACGGGAATATCACAAGGATTTATTCGATGATCCCGAGACACCATATATCCTTGGTTCACCCCTTATTAAAGTAGGTGATCCCTCTAACATCAACATACCATGCAACATTGGGCATATGCATGTGTGGAAAGCTTATATCGATCCTAGGTCTCCTATAAACATCATGACTAGGACTTATTATAATTGGGTAATGAAGAAGCAACTTGGTTATAGGATGATGCCCAACACGAATTTGATAAGCAACTTTGTAGGAAGAGTGAAAGGATTGCATGTAATTGTAGGAAACTTCACTTATGTGACCGACTTTGTGATAGTGGAGGATACTCGCCCGGTGATAGATGATTGCCTAAGTCAAGTAGTGTTCAGAAAACCGTTTGTTGAGGTCTCTAAGATGAGTTATGATCCGACTCTAGGGATAGTTAGATTCAAGGAAGAGAATGATGAGATTGCTTACCAAATGCCCTATAATATTGAACAATACCGCCTATTGTTAAACATGGAAAAGGACCACAAACAAGCGGTTTACTATAGGAATGATGAGGATAGACGTAGAGGAGTAGAATATGTTATGAATAAAATATTTGGTTTCTACAAAGAATGCTTGCAACTAGGTCCGGAATACAAAACTAATATCGGAGATGACCTAGACAATGAGACCAACGATGAGGTCACGTAATCACCCATGACCTTGAGTCTAGCTACAAGACTCGTAAAATAAAGAAAAGCGCTTCTTGGGAGGCAACCCATGTTTTGTGTGATTTTATTTTTGTTTTATTGTTATTTGTTTCCGTATGCATGCTTTATTTTTATTGTTGGTAGATCATGTTTCAAAACTCAAATTGTGAAAATACTTTATTTTGTCATTAAAATTCATCCTAACTTCATACAAAGGTATTTCACAAAAGATAAGTGTAAGGGGAAACCCCAAATATGTTTTTAAGAACCGAAATTGATCATGATTCTCCACAATATTAAATGGACATGTATATTAGTATTTGTTAGAGTCAAATGCTTGTATCGGGTCACAATGATGTTTTGCAGGATTTTCCAGGAAGTAGGACATAAGTTTTTCCAGAAATTTTCCAGAAACTTAACGTAAAGATTTCTGCAGGTCACTTCTGACGGCGTCATGAGTTAACTCCTGACGGTGTCATGTGTAAAATTCTGGAAATATTGCTAGTTTTGTTTTTCTAAGGGAGTTATGAAGTTTTTGTTAATTCTTTAGTTTTATAAACTCTAGGAAATCTGCAAACATTCATTCCACAAACATTATATCTTAATTTTTTTTCTAGGACTTGTTAGTATACATAGATTGCCGCCGATTTTACGCGAGGTTGCCTTGTTTGTTTTCTCAGGTTTAACAGGTTATGTATGACAAGAAGATGATTTATATTTCTGGAAGGGAAGCTTTGATTGTTCTTTTTCTTGGAGGAAGATCTAACCTTGTTACCGCACTATCCACACCGAACGAATCAGGGGAGTATTTGATTTCATTCTTTTGCCTATTTCACTTTTACATTCTTTAATTGAATATTGGGGACAATGTTCATCCTAAGTGTAAGGGGAGGGTAAATGATGATACCTTATAGGATACTATTGCACTTGAGTTTGTTTGTTTGATGGTAGGTGTGTAATAAAACTATGAAAAATACTTGTTAGTGTAATTTTAGGGCCAAATTTAAAATTTTTTACAACATTTAGGAGTGAAACTTTAGCCTTAGCAAGCGTCTCATGGATAGGAGTTGTATGACTAGCACAAAACCGTACCATTCAGAAAAATTTTCCACCCAAATATGTGAGGTTCGCCTTTAGATTTGATAGGAAAAGCATTTACTATTAGTGCTTATGAGTGTACCGGTAGCATTTAGATTCTAGAACTTGCGTTAGTGATGCATCCCGAGACCGCTAGTGAGACTACATTCGTGTAGTAGGATTTACTACATGATAAGAGGCATTAGGATCACCCTTGAATTAACCCGTATCATAATTACTTGACCATTTAAGTCATATTACTTGGCTAGTTAAGTCAACTAATTTTTCCCACACCCTTAGCGTTGTACTCATTTTTAGTACACGAAACCCCTAGTACACCCCTCCGAGCCTATCTTTTCGTTTCTAACTTTAAGCATCTTACTTAAAGGAAGAATTTGTTACAACCCACTTAAATATACACCCAAATCGCCTTAGCCTTCCGTGTATGCACTCATCTTTAGTGCATTATTGTTATTTGTTTAAACCCTTAGTTAATTATCTAATTGATTACATGGTTGCTAAGTCGAGTCATATCCTTGTACATATTGTTTTGGGACGATTAGGACTCATGGGTAAAGTACTTATGTTATGGAGTAAGGGGGAAGAACATCATTTATTACCCCCATATGTGCGTTAATCTTAAAAGTATTCCAAGTGTTTTGATTATCTTGATTCGAGTCATTAGATTAGTTTATTGTAAAGTAAGTAAAAATTCAAGTGTAAAGGGAATGTTCATTCCCTATGATGTATTATTTTGGATGGTAGGGTAAAAGTGTATGCAAAAAAAAAAAATTAAAAAAAAAATCGAAAAAATCAAGAAAAAAAGAAAAAAAAAATAGAAAAAAAAAGAAAAGAAAAGAGAAAAAACATACGGACTACCATCCCGTTTCATTCTATGTTTGTTTTATGTTTTTGTTATTTTTGGTTTATTAGCTTAAGTCGAGTCTAGTCTTGGCTTAGCAACGCCATATTGTACATGTAATTAACCAAGATGATTAACTCGCCACCAGTAAAGATTGCCTATATCCAACAAAACCGTGTATTCCATATCCCTACACCTAACGTTATAACCCTTTGAAAGACCTCTTTGATAGTTTATCCTAGGTGCTTACGCCATGTGGTGGAGGTTTGATCCTTTCCCAAGCCTATGGTAATCTATTTTGCTATGACAGGTAGTGAGAGATGTTTCCCATTTCCATATTGTGATATATACTTTATTACACCCGAGAGATGTGAGTATCTAAACACTATTTGTGGATTGCTAGTGTATGACCTCCGTGCTTGTCTTTGGTCTTTAGTGGAACGATTATTTGTTCTAATTACTTTTATATTAGTGTTAAATGACCCCTAACTTGTATTTTGATTAGAATAAAAGCGCATTTGCTTGAGGACAAGCAAATCTCAAGTGTAAGAGTATATGATGAGGCAAAAAATGAGCCGTTTTTAGGGGGTCATTTAAGCCCGGATTTGAATTTATTTGATAAAATATTGCCCTAAATCGTTCCTTTTGTGATTTTAGGTACTTTTGGAGTGAATTCTGGAAAAGGAAGCATTTTGGACGTTTTTGGAGCATAAAAGTGAAGAAAACGGCAAAGTCTTAATTTTCCTTGATGGGAACAGTACCTGACGGCGTCAAGTGTCTCCATGTGACGGCGTCAAGAGCAAACAAGAGGTGGAAGTGGTGACGATCCAGAGAAATCGTGACGGCGTCAAGCTTGGCCATCATGGTTCATGATATGGTGACGGCCTACAATTAAATTACACATGACGGCGTCAAACTTGGATCTAGGCAATCCGATCTCATTATGGGCGGCGAGTTGACGGCGTCAGATATTCCTTCTTGAGTCCGTCACCCTGTAAAATCTATATATAGTTTTGCAATTTTCATTCATTATAGATAACTTAAGAGGGGATAACTTTGGAAAAACCCTAGCACGAATTTTACTGTTCTTTCAAGGGTTTTTACCCTTTGAAACCTTTCATGTTCAATTGAGATAAGTATCCTTTCAATTCATTCAATATGTATATGTGTTGTTTGAATATATCTTACGCTTGTCTTGAATTTAACATGCTAGGCTAGATCTCTTGTGTGTTTGCTTAGATGTAGTGAAACCTAGATGTTGATTATAGGTTGATTGTTTGTTTATAGTTGTTACGGATGAATGATTTCGATGTTAGGCTTAAGAAAACTGGCAGACTTCCATAGGTAACATGCTTGAACGTCTTAAGAAACATGAACCAATGCGTACTAGGTTATTATGGTTGTATTTACTGCATGAGCGAATTCTAATGATCCCATGTTAGGAGCTTCTTGCAGGATCGACATAGGAGTGAAGTAGGAGCTTATAGAGTTGGGGAAGTACGTACGCCACCCCAACAATGGTATTAAGGAATATAACCCGTCATCCACGCAATTGTAACAAACTATCAACCTGTAAAAGATATCTAGGGTGTAATGAAACCTAAGTAAACACAATTGATGTGTGGGAATTGCACCAGGCTTTACCTCTCGAGGGATCTCGATAAGCTTACAACCCCCACCAGGCAGTGTACCTGATCGTTGTAGTATAGTATAGTGACAAGTACCGGGGGATTGATCGTTCAACTCAGGAATAGTGTCGCTAGGATTAGAAAACCTAAAAAACTAGGTCTAGGGATGAGGGATGATTCTTTTTTTATTTTTTTATATTTTTATAAAAGCAAGTAAAATATCGGGTTTTGGAAGAGTGGGCGGAATTAGTTGCTAGTCAACTAACCCAATAACTAAGATGCAATCAAAATAAAATAATAAAAATGAAAATAAACTAAATTAAGATAGTGGTGTGAGCAATATGTGGGAAAATGGTGTTTACTTAGATTTCACTACTCCCTAGATATCTTTTACAGGTTAATTACTTGTTACAGTTGCGTGGATTCCGGATTGTATTCCTTAATACCATTCATGGGGTGGCGTACTTACTTCCCCAATCCTATAAGCTCCTACTTCACTCCTATGTCGAGCCGGCTAAGAAGCTCCTAACATAGGATCACTAGAATTCGCTCATGCATTAAATACAATCATAAAAACCTAGTACACATCGGTTCATGTTTCTTAAGACGTTCAAGCAAGTTACACAATGGAGATCTGCCAGTTTTCTTAAGCCTAACATTGAAATCATTCATCCATTACAACTATAAACAAGCAATCAACATATAATCAACATCTAGGTTTCATTATATCTAAGCAAACACACAAAAGATCTAGCCTATCATGTTGTAATCAAGACAAGCATAAGATATATTCAAACAACACCTAGACATATTGAATGAATTGAAAGACGACTTATCTTAATTGAACATGAAAGGTTTCAAGGGGTGAAAACCCTTGAAAATACTGTTACAAACAACCTAGGGTTTATTAGGTTCGACCCTAGTATTCTCCACACAAGTTCCTCTTTAATGAATGAAAAATAGAAAAGTATATATAGATTTTGTGAGGTGACGGTGTCAAGAGTAAATTTCTGACGCCGTCATCTCGCCGCCAATAAATATCTCGGACTGCCTAGATCTGGAGCTGACGCCGTCACGTGTAATCCATCTTCAGGCCGTCACCAAAATTACACTTGACGCCCTTCATCTGACGCCTTCAGGTTTTCTCTGGGTCGTCATGGATTTTGCTCCTGACGCCGTCACATTTTCCTTCTTGACGCCGTCAAGTACTGTTCCCAGTATGGAAAATTAAGTCTTTGCCGTTTTCTTCCCTTTTATGCTCCCAAAACGTCCAAAATGCTCCCTTTTCCAGAATTCACTCCCAAAGTACCTAAAATCACAAAAGGGACGATTTAGGGCAATATTTGATCAAATAAATTCAATTCCGGGCTTAAATGACCCCCTAAAAATGGTTCATTTTTTGCCTCATCATATACCCTTACACTTGAGATTTGCTTGTCCTCAAGCAAATGCGCTTTTATTCTAGTCAAAATACAAGTTAGGGGTCATTTAACACTAATATAAAAGTAATTACAACAAATAATCGTTCCACTAAAGACCAAAGACAAGCACGGAGGTCATACACTAGCACCTCACAAATAGTGTTTAGATACTCACATCTCTCAGATGCAATAAAGTATATATCATAATATGGAAATGGAAAACATCTCTCACTACCTGTCATAGCAAAATTGATTACCATAGGCTTGGGAAAGGATCAAACCTCCACCACATGGCGTAAGCACCTAGGATAAACTATCAAAGAGGTCTTTTTAAAGGGTTGTAACGTTAGGTGTAAGGATATGGAATACACGGTTTTGTTGGATATAGGCAATCTTTACTGGTGGCGGGTTAATAATCTTGGTTAATTACATGTACAATATGGTGTTGCTAAGCCAAGACTAGACTCGACTTAAGCTAATAAATGAAAATAACAAAAACATAAAATAAACATAGAATGAAACGGGATGGTAGTCCGTATGTTTTTTCTCTTTTTCTTTTTCTATTTTTTTTTCTTTTTCTTGATTTTTCGATTTTTTTTTTTTTTTTTTTTTTTTTTTTTTTTTTTTTTTTTTGCATACACTCTTACCCTACCATCCAAAATAATACATCATAGGGAACGAAAATTCCCCTTACACTTGAATTTTTACATACTTTACAATAAACTGATCTAATGACTCGAATTAAGATAATCAAAACACTTTGAGTACTTTTAAGATTAACGCACATATGAGGGTAATAAATGATGTTCTTCCCCATTACTCCATAACAATAGTACTTTACCCATGAGTCCCAATCGTCCCAAAACAATATGTACAAGGATATGACTCGACTTAGCAACCATGTAATCAATTAGATAATTAACTAAGGGTTTAAACAAATAACAATAATGCACTAAAGATGAGTGCATACACGGAAGGCTAAGGCGATTTGGGTGTACATTTAAGTGGGGTGTAACAAATTCTTCCTTTAAGTAAGATGCTTAAAGTTAGAAATGCAAAGATAGGCTCGGAGGGGTGTACTAGGGGTTTCGTGTACTAAAAATGCGTACAACGCTAAGGGTGTGGGAAAAATTAATTGACTTAACTAGCCAAGTAATATGACTTAAGTGGTCAAGTAATTATGATACGGATTTAACACAAGGGTGATCCTAATGCCTCTTATCATGTAGTAAATCCTACTACAAGAATGTAGTCTCACTAGCGGTCTAGGGATGCATCACTAACGCAAGTTCTAGAATCTAAATGCTACCGGTACACTCATAAGCACTAATAGTAAATGCTTTTCCTATCAAATCTAAAGGCGAACCTCACATATTTGGGTGGAAAATTTTTCTGAATAGTACGGTTTTGTGCTAGTCATACAACTCCTATCCATGAGACGCTTGCTATGGCTAAAGTTTCACTCCTAAATGTTGTAAAAAGTTTAAATTTGGCGCTAAAATTGCACTAACAAGTATTTCTCATAGTTTTATTACACATCTACCATCAAACAAACAAACTCAAGCGAAAGTGTATCTGTAAGGTATCATCATTTTACCCTCCTCTTACACTTAGGATGCACATTGTCCCCAATGTTCAAGTAAAGAATGTAAAAGTGAAATAAGTAAAACGAATGAAATCAAATACTCCCCTGATTCGCTCGGTATGGATAATAAGGTTAGATCTTCCTCCAAGAAAATGAACAATCAAAGCTTCCCTTCCAGAATATAAATCATCTTCTTGTCAAACATAACCTGTTAAACCTGAGAAAACAAACTAGGCAACCTCGCATAAAATCGGCGGCAATCTATATATGCTAACCAATCCTAGAAAGCAAAGTAAGATATAATGCTTGTGGAATGATGTTTGCAGATTTCCTGGAGATTATAAAACTAAAGGATTAACAAAAACTTTAAGACTCAGTTAGAAAAACAAAACTGGTAAAATTTCCAGAATTTTAAACGTGACGCCATCAGGAATTTCTTCCTGACGCCGTTAGAAGTGACCTACAGAAATTCTTATGTTAAGTTTCCGGAAAATTTCCGGAAAATTTCTGGAAAAACTTTGTCCTACTTCCTGGAAAACCCTGCAAAACATCATTATGACTCGATACAAGCATTTGACTCTAACAAATACGAATATACATGTTCATTTAATATTGTGGAAAATCATGATCGAGTTTGTTTCTTAAAAACATATTTGGGGTTTCCCCTTACACTTATCTTTTGCGAAATACCTTTGGATGAAGTTAAGACTAGGCCAAACAACAAAATAAAGTATTTTCACCATTTTAGTTTTGAAACATGATCTACCAACAATAAAAATAAAACATGCATACGGAAGCAAATAACAATCAAACAAATAAAAATCACACAAAACATGGGTTGCCTCCCAAGAAGCGCTTTTCTTTATTTACGAGTCTTGTAGCTAGACTCAAGGTCATGGGTTACTACGTGACCTCATCTCTCGAGATGATGTACCCCATATAGTTGCGATCATTACTATCGTGGTGGTGGTGCCTCAATCTGTTGATACTTGCAAACAACTCTCCTCCTCCTATACTACTCAAGTTAGCCATCCCATCTTGGCTTATGCCCTCAATTGTGAATGGCCCATACCACCAGGGACTTTGTTTATCGGGAGGTATCGTTATCTCCAAGTGTCTTAACAGTACTAGGTCCCCTTTTTTGAATGGTTCCTTGTTGGTTGACTATGTTCGAATTCGTCATGAACTTCATTGCTTTTGCTTCTTTCATGTTTAGCCTCTTTGTAGCTTTTGATTCTTGCCTCCCATGCAAATATTTTCTCCTGAACATGAATAGGCGATGTGTCGATATCGTTTTTCAGCCTCCTCCTCATCAAACTTTCTTGCATACACCGCGGGGTCATGGGAAAGCTAATCTTTCTTTTTGCTGATTTAAGCTCTATTTTCCTATTTTCATATCTAATGATAGCTTTTGCGGTGGTAAGGAATGGTGCCCCAAGGATTATTGGCATGCATCCGCCACCTTTGTCATCGATGATCATGAAGTCAACGGGATACATGAATCCTGCGACATTGACCAACACATCTTCAGCGATTCCCAGGGGGTACACGTATGAGTGTCCAGCGAAGGATAGCCTAACACGAGTGGTGGCTGGCATTTTTGACGTTAGTTGGGTGTAGATAGTTAGGGGCATAAGATTTACTTCCGATCCTTGGTCGGCGAAAGTGTTTAGATATTTCAAATTCCCGATGCTGGCTGGTATCTCAAAGTTCCCACATGCCATCTGCTTAGTAGCCACTTTTTGTACCAATAGTTTCTCGAATATCGATCCCCCAGGTAACGTATCATACTCATCTTTTCCCTCTTCCTCCTTCTCTGACCCTGTTTGGAGGATTGGTTACGCCCGTCACCCTTTATCCAATTAGTTATAGTGTTTTCGTTTATATCATGTTTCAGGTAGTAACTTAAGGATTGGGATTTTGGCGGTTCTTCTGTGGTTTTTTCACTAGGGGTTTCTACTTTCTCATTATCCGTGTGGACAATTGTGATGGAATTAACAAACCGGGTAGTGGGGATGACGCTTCCTTTCCTTAGTAACATCCTTTCAGGGGTTTTCTGGTTGGCATACTCCTCCATTAGGCTCATCATCTCATTCATTTTATCTTGCATCTCCTCTTTTTGTCTATAAACTGCTTCTTCGAATCTAGCAAGCCGCTCAGAATGGGTTGCCATATATTCCCTCATTCTGGCTTCAAATTCTGGGCTAAGTTTCTCAGGAGGAGAATAAGGTGGGGCATAGTTTTGAAAAGTCTCAACATTCTCTCTAGAGGGTGACTCTGATAACAGTGTTGAAGTTATTTTCGAGACAGAATTGACAGTAGCCCGTCTAGGACTTAAGGGTCTCTTTTGCCTTTCCTCAAAATAGTCAACTTTTGCCTCAAGTTTGCAAAGGAGTTCATCGGAGATTTGATTAGTCCCTTCAGGTGTCGAGATTGCATTGATGGCCGCCTTTACAGTGTGTTTAAATTCCCATAACTCTTGATAATTGGCGGCAAGCTCTTCAATAATCGCCCAAGACTCCTCGGCGTTCTTATCACGCAATCTACCTCCCGCGGCTCTATCGATAGTACGTTTAGTGTGATAGTCGACATGGTCATAGAAGATCTGAACTAATAACCAAAGATTTATACCATGATGAGGGACTTTGTGGAGGAGATCCTTGAAACGAGCCCACGCTTCGTAGAAAGTTTCACCCTGGTGTTGTTCAAACATCAAGATGTCATTTCTAAGTGTCGCAGTTTTCCCTGGTGGGAAGAATTGGGCAAGGAAACGAGTTGTAAGATCATCCCATGAGGTGATGGATCCCGCGGGGAAATGTTCAAGCCATTGACTAGCTTGATCACGTAGAGAGAATTGGAATAGGCGTAATCGGGTTGACTCTCTAGTTGTAACATCAAGGTCTATAGAATCTACGATTTTAAGGAAGTCCTTGAGATGTTGATTTGGATCTTTGGAACGAAGTCCATGGAATGCACATCCGCTTTGCACCAACCGGATGGTGTCGGATCGCAAGGGAGACACATTGGCTCCGGTGAGCTCAATAGTGTTTCGATAGCCTTGGTGGCTAGGTCGGGAATACTCTCCTAGGGCCTAAGAGGTTGGTTAGCAAGTGGTGGGTTTTGTGGGTGGTCTTGTTGTGGTGGGTTGATGGGTTCAAAGATGTTACCACCTTCCATGATGTCGGATGGTAAAGAGTTACGAACAAAGGCACGAAGAAATAAGATAGACTAAAGAAGACCTAAAAATAAAAATAAAAATCTTACTAGAAAGGAATCTAGCAAGTAGACCAAATAAAAAGAAATTCTAACCTAGACAATAACTATTCCCCGTGCTGCGGTGCCAAAAACTTGATGCGTGGGAATTGCACCAGGCTTTACCTCTCGAGGGATCTCGAGAAGCTTACAACCCCCACCAGCCAGTGTACCTGATCGTTGTAGTATAGTATAGTGACAAGTACCAGGGGATTGATCGTTCAACTCAGGAATAGTGTCGCTAGGATTAGAAAACCTAAAAAACTAGGTCTAGGGGTGAGGGATGATTCTTTTTGTATTTTTTTATATTTTTATAAAAGCAAGTAAAATCTCGGGTTTTTGAAGAGTGGGCGGAATTAGTTGCTAGTCAACTAACCCAATAACTAAGATGCAATCAAAATAAAATAATAAAAATGAAAATAAACTAAATTAAGATAGTGGTGTGAGCAATATGTGGGAAAATGGTGTTTACTTAGATTTCACTACTCCCTAGATATCTTTTACAGGTTAATTACTTGTTACAGTTGCGTGGATGACGGATTGTATTCCTTAATACCATTCATGGGGTGGCGTACTTACTTCCCCAATCCTATAAGCTCCTACTTCACACCTATGTCGAGCCGGCTAAGAAGCTCCTAACATGGGATCACTAGAATTCGCTCATACATTAAATACAATCATAAAAACCTAGTACACATCGGTTCATGTTTTTTAAGACGTTCAAGCAAGTTACACAATGGAGATATGCCAGTTTTCTTAAGCCTAACATTGAAATCATTCATCCATTACCACTATAAACAAGCAATCAACATATAATCAACATCTAGGTTTCATTATATCTAAGCAAACACACAAAAGATCTAGCCTAGCATGTTGTAATCAAGACAAGCATAAGATATATTCAAACAACACATAGATATATTGAATGAATTGATAGAGGACTTATCTTAATTGAACATGAAAGGTTTCAAGGGGTGAAAACCCTTGAAAATACTGTTACAAATGACCTAGGGTTTATTAGGTTCGACCCTAGTATTCTCTACACAAGTTCCTCTTTAATGAATGAAAAATAGAAAATTATATATAGATTTTGTGAGGTGACGGCGTCAAGAGTAAATTTCTGACGTCGTCATCTCGCCGCCAATAAAGTTCTCGGACTGCCTAGATCTGGAGCTGACGCCATCACGTGTAATCCATCTTCAGGCCGTCACCAAAATTACTCTTGACGCCCTTCATCTGACGCCTTCAGGTTTTCTCTGGGTCGTCATGGATTTTGCTCCTGACGCTGTCACATTTTCCTTCTTGACGCCGTCAGGTACTATTCCCAGCATGGAAAATTAAGTCTTTGCCGTTTTCTTCACTTTTATGCTCCAAAAACGTCCAAAATGCTTCCTTTTCCAGAATTCACTCCCAAAGTACCTAAAATCACAAAAGGAACAATTTAGGGCAATACTTGATCAAATAAATTCAATTCCGGGCTTAAATGACCCCCTAAAAATGGTTCATTTTTCGCCTCATCAACAATTCTCCCCATTATTGTTCACACCACTAGTTTAATTAGCTTTATTTTCATTTCTGTTATTTTATTTTGATTGCATCTTAGTTATTGGGTTAGTTGATTAGCAACTAATTCCGCCCACTCTTCCAAAAACCGAGATTTTTAATTGCTTTTATAAAAAATATAAAAAATACAAAAAGAATCATCCCTCACCTCTAGATCTAGTTTTTAGGCTTTCTAATCCTAGCGACACTATTCCTGAGTTGAACGATCAATCCCCCGGTACTTGTCACTATACTATACTACAACGATCAGGTACACTGCCTGGTGGGGGTTGTAAGCTTCTCGAGATCCCTCAAGAGGTAAAGCCTGGTGCGAATCCCACGTATCACAGGTAGTGAGAGATGTTTTCCATTTCCATATTGTGATATATACTTTATTACACCCGAGAGATGTGAGTATCTAAACACTATTTGTGAGGTGCTAGTGTATGACCTCCGTGCTTGTTTTTGGTTTTTAGTGGAACGATTATTTGTTGTAATTACTTTTATATTAGTGTTAAATGACCCCTAACTTGTATTTTGATTAGAATAAAAGCGCATTTGCTTGAGGACAAGCAAATCTCAAGTGTAAGGGTATTTGATGAAGCGAAAAGTGTACCGCTTTTAAGGGGTCATTTAAGCCCGAATTCGTGATTATTTGATCAATTACTGCCCTAAATCGTTCCTTTTGTCATTTTAGGTACTTTTGAGGAGAAATCTGGAAAAGGAAGCATTTTGGACGATTTTGGAGCATAAAAGTGAAGAAAATGGCAAAGTCTCAAAATCCTTACTGGGAACAGTACCTGACGACGTCAAGACTTCATACATGACGGCGTCAAGCTTGGCAAAATAGGTGGAAGTGAAAAATATAACGTGACGGCCCAGAACATTTTCAGTGTTATTGACCTGACACCGTCACCAAGGCCGTCATGGTCATGTTACAAGTGACGGCCCAGAGCTTTTTTCTACATGAAGGTGTCAAGACTAGATCTAGGCAATACGAATCTTAACTTGGTGGCGAGTTGACGGCGTCAGACCCTACAACGTGACACCGTTAGGATGTATTCTCTCTATATATATTTTCCAATTTTTCATTGTAAAAGTGTGGAACATTAGGAGGAACTTTACGACAAACCCTAGGTCGAATTTTCATCACATTGTAAGGGTTTCAAACCCTTCTTTCATCCATTTTTCAATAAAGATAAGTCTTCCAATAATCATTCAATATGTCTATGTGTTGTTTGATTCTATCTTATGCTTGTCTTTCTTTTAACATGCTAGGCTAGGTTTTTATTGTGTTTGCTTAGATGTAGTGAAACCTAGATGTTGATTATTGGTTGATTGTTTGTTTATAATTGTTGTGGATGATTGTATTCGATGTTAGGCTTAAGAAAACTGGCAGACTTCCATTGTTAACTTGCTTGAACGTCTTAAGAAACATGATCAGATGTGTACTACGATTTTTGGTTGTATTTAATTCATAAGTGAATTCTAATGATCCCATGTTAGGAGCTTTTAGTCGGCTCGACATAGGAGTGAAGTAGGATCTTATAGAGTTAGGGAATATTGTACACGGCCCTACGACTGGAATTAAGGAATATAACCCGTCATCCATGCAATTGTAACAAGCTAATCAACCGGTAAAAGATATCTAGGGAGTAATGAAATCTAAGTAAACACATTTTCTCTCATTATTGTTTCCTCCACATTAGTTTAATTTCATTTCTTTTTATTTTATTTTGATTGCATCTTAGTTATTTGGGTTAGTTGACTAGCAACTAATTTCGCCCACTCCTTCAAAACCCGAGATTTTACTTGCTTTTCATAAAATATAAAAATACAAAAAGAATCGTCCCTCACCTCTAGACCTAGTTTAGTAGTCTTTCTAATCCTAGCGACACTATTCCTGAGTTGAACGATCAATCCTCCGGTACTTGTCACTATACTATACTACAATGATCAGGTACACTGCCTGGCGGGGATTGCAAGCTTCTCAAGATCCCTTGAGAGGTAAAACCTGTTGCGAGGGCGCAATCCCGCGTATCAATAATTAAATATAACAATGACTTGAAAGATTTGCAGAATAGTCAAATTAATCAAGTACTCGAATAACATTCTTTACTAAACACCCACAAAGATAATGAAAAAAAGAAAATAAAAAATTTTAACCAAATTTTTTTAAAGCTAACATATCTTATAATTTTTTTTAAAAAAATCACCATAAAAAAATAAACCAAAAAATGTGTATACCAAAAAAGAGGAGGTCAATGTTTTAAAACATCGTAACCCTCATATAACTTTAACAGATATTTATCAATATTGAATATATGTCAATATTTTTTATAAAGATACATAAATCCTAAATTAAAATACAATTAATTTCACAACTTTATCATATATATTCATCAAGATTAAATGACATATTTAAATTACTCTCATTATCAATTTATAACGATGATTTGCATCATTATATGTACATATTTTTAAAAAACATACATATTTCAAAAACTAAAATACTGATTAATTTTAGACTATGTATTCCACTTTTTGTGGTTAGATACATCTCAAGGTTACTTCATTCCAACTTCACATACACATTATCAAAACTTATGTTGATTTTACTTGATATGTTATTAATATTAAGTTTTTTAAATATCAAAATTTTGTATTATGTTTGGATTTTATTACGAAATCTATATTTTATGTTTCTATCTTAACAATCTTAGAAATATAATACATAAAAAAAGTGTAAAAAAAATAATTGCTAAATACATATATTTAAAATATACTATGTAACATGTGTATAATTAAAAAGAAGAGAAAAGTTAAGATAAGTTACAAATTTGATATATGATATATTTATTCCTTTAATAAATTGTAAACGATGTGTTTTAGATATATATATATATATTTCTTCTCAGTTTACATTAATATTAATCATAAACTAATATTAATCATTATAGATTATACATCTTTTCACCATCTATAAATACTAATCGATCTCAAAAGGAATTAGACATCTACAACTCTTTTATAATTTTGTGTAACGAAAAATTTTCTCAATAGGTCGGGAGTTTTTTTCACCATCAAAATCGTCAAACAAATGCCCACAAAGTGTTTCTCCAACAAAAAAACCCTCATCAGAACCAAAAAGAAGTATTTTCTACCTATAATATATATTGATCAGCTTAGGCGAATAATAAAAGTGATGGAAAAAGAAATCGTAAGCAACGAACAACAAATATTGGAATGTAAAGAGGCAATTGATCAGCGCAGGAGAAAAGTATTAGAGTATGAAGAGAGGATATATAACCGATGTTAAGAAACAAACTGATGGTCATGATTTTCTGTAGTTTCTTTCATACGCAGTAGAATTCCTTATTATTTTATTTTTTACGTTTAATGTTGGTAGATTTTTTATTACATCCATAAGATTATCTGTTATGTTTGACACTATTATCGATTCATTGCTTTGCATAAAATATATGTGTTAAATGGTCATATGGTTTTATTTTTTTAGTTTTTTTATATGTAAAATATCATGATATAATTTTAAAAAGAAAATGAAGTTTAATATTTGTATTTAGAAAAAAATTATGCATAAACAGCTTAATAGGAGCTATGAATTTGGAAGCAAATCAACTTTCAAATTAAATCCAAATGTTTATAATTTACGAATTTTAAAAAAAAAAGTTTAGATAATCTTAATAAAAGGAAAACTTTATAAAAGGATTACAAGTGCAATGAATAACGAGAAAAGTCCCTAGGGCAAATGGTTATGTGTGTGTGGGGTGTGTTGGGTGGCCCGAGATCAAACCCTAGCAATTGAAATTTTTGGCATTTTTTTTCTCTTTATGCAAAACTACTCAAACACTAATAGAAAACAACTTTTATTTAAAAATTTTAGCTTTTATGATCAAATAATCTCTGAATAAGCTACTAAAAACAAACAGTGGACTAATGAAATAATACCAAAACTAAAATGCACACTGTAATTAACAAGCTAAGTTCAAAAGATATTATAAGTAATGTATAATGATAATTTCCAACATTATCTGTACATATATTTTTTTTAAAAGGCAAAAAAAATCTATAAACTAAATTATTTATATTGAAAAGTTTAAAAACACAAGGAACTCAATATTTATCTTTTAATTTAAATCTTTTTCTATATATCCAATGATTTGCATCGATTTGAATTTAAAATAAAAATTTATAGGGTCATATTTAAACAATATCGTGTAATATGTACACCAATTTTAAAAAAGCATCACATCTTCTATTTTTTTAAATAACGTATGCTCTAAGCCATAAATTACGAAGAAAATGTTTCAATAAAATATATCTTTTTTTATTTAAAAAATACATGTATCCAAAAAAAACCATAACCCTCATATAATATAAACATATATTTTCCAAAATTAAATATATGTAACTATTGTTAATAAAAATACATGTATCCTAAATTAAAATACAAATCAATATTATAAATTAATCTAATATTTATCAATACTAACTGATATTTTCAAAATAGTTTTTTTTTTAATTTATGACACTTATTTCCCACGTTATCTACACATATTTTTTTAAAAGATATGTAATTCCTTATTTAAATAACTAATTAATTTTAGACTCTTTGTATTCCAAATTTTGTGATTAAATTCATTTCAAGGTATTTGGTGGGGGATCCCTTAGAAAGGGAGTTAATTTTAAAAAATCTAAGAAGTGTTCTTACGTCGACACGTGTCCCCCCATACTTTTTCATCCAAGGGCATTTTCGTAATCTTACCCCCGCCTCTTTTTTATCCCTTCTTTCTAGTATTTTCTTTCTTTTTTCTCTCTTTCTATTTTGATATTTAGGTTTCTCTGATAATCTTGATTTCTTTCTTATTTTTATCTTAAGTTTTTTTTCACAATGATTTCCATTCGATTCATTCTTGATTTCAATTTCACATCCTTATCGTTCTTTCACTTCTTCACTTTTTGCAAATTTTTTTTTTTTTTTTTTTTTTTTTTGCTTATCGTATCATTTTTTGTTCATCAAATCGTGTTCATTGCTCAAATCAATTATCAATTTAGGATTTTTTTTTTTTTTTAATCGTTTAATCAGTTAATCGGATATAAATTTGGTGCTTTTAACTCTTCAATCAGTTAACTGGATCAAATTTAGGGTTCTTAACCTTACAATCGGGTAATTGGATCAAATTTTGGGGGTTTTAGCTGTGAAATCTTGTTTTAATGGCGATTGATGATCTTTAGGTGTTTAATCAAGGTATTGTTGCTAATTTTTATTTTATTTTTTTAATCAAGGTTCCAACTGATAAAATTCTTTTTCATACTTTTCGACTTCATAATAATTGGGTAAACATAGAGGATCTGTTGTTGAAATGTGATAGGCATAATGATGCACACCAACTGCTTGACGAAATGCTTCAAACGGATTTTGAGGTTTTAGTTAATGAAATGACATTAAATAGAATTCCCAGAGATGTATAGTGTTGTTCTTCATCATCATTTTTTTTGGGGGGAAGGTTAGCTATGAAATCTGGATTTTTAGGTTTTAGCTTATGTTTTTTTTGTTCATCAGTTATTGACTTTTTAGTTATTATGTTATCATAAGTTCATCAATTTGTTTATTTTAGCTATTATGTTATCATAGGTTCATTAGTTAGTTTATTTGTGTATATTTGTGTTATCATATATTATAGGTTCATAAGTTAGTTTATGCTTTTTAAGTTGATGTATATTAGTTGTTTTTTGTTCATCAGTTATTGTCGTGTGTTATGTTTTTGGTTCATCAGTTATCCCTGTATTATGTGTTTTTAGCTATTATGTTAACATAGGTTCATCAGTTTTATGTTATCATAGGTTCATCAAATATAGTCATGTGTTATCATAGGTTCATCAGATATCATAGTTCATCCATTATTGTCCTGTGTTACCTTAGGCTCATCAGTTTTCATAGTTTCATCAGTTTTCATAGGTTCATCAGTTATGATAGGTTCATCAATTGTTCAACGTATTTTTTGATCATCCAATTGTTAATGTTTTGTTTTTTGGTCCAAAATAGGTTAGTACTAAGGGTTCGCGAAAAAGGATTAAGAGCAGTGTTGAACATTCACTTAATCCAAGTGGGAAGCGTAGGAAGAAGAACTGTAGATTCTGCAAATCTAGTATGAACGATCATAATCAGGCGAATTGCAATGCCATCAGAGCTCAAATTGCTGCTAAAAAGGCTAATGATAAGGCTGTTGTGAAGGAGATGAAGCAGAAGGCGAGATTGGCTACTAAGAAGGCGAAGTTGGCTGAGAAGACTGCTTGTGTAGTTACTTAGTTGTCTGTTAGATAAATAAATGTGAAGTTTGGTTTGTTCGATAAATGCGCAGTGGAAAGGGATGCTAGTCGGCTCGGAGAAGTTGTAGGCCCCAATAAAAAAGATCAAGAGTGATTCCTCACCTATCCTGTCAGGGGCCCAGTTGAACGCTCGAGTATAGATTCCCTATGCTCATCTGGTTTTCATTATATCTAAAGTGTGCAGTGAGGGATCTTTATATTAGAGGTAGCCAGTCTTTACTTCACTCGACCCAAGCAATGCCCAAAGAGTCCCATGCCTTTCTTGGTCGGACCAAGCCAACTGGCGATTTCCGACAAGTCTTTCCTAATTTTTGGCACAATACCCAATCGTAGAACAGATTTGCTTGCTTGGTTGGCTTCCCCGAAAAAAAAAACGAAACTTCCATAACTTAAGCGCTGCTATGACTGCTGCACAGGTTTTCTCCATAGCTGTGAATTTCTTTTATGCATTATTATCATTGAACAACTTAGCTAAATTAGTCCAAAGCTCTCTTCTTCTTATCATCATCATGCTGTGCACATTATCCTACCGACCCATACCTTTCTCGACCGAAGCCATAAGTAGTAGTTTAATGCTTGATCGAAGCGGCAGTTACCAGGAAAGAAGATCTGAATTGGGGCTCGGGGTCTCTTTTTTTTCTCTGTCTCGTACGAAGCAATGGGAGGCAAGCTATGACGGCAGGATGTGACCTTGCCTTTCGCCCTGCTACCGCCGTTCTAAGTTCTTCTGACTAAACGAAGTTAAGACTAAAGTTTCGGAACTGAAGTTTGCAACCAATAGAACAAGGGTTAGCTCTGCAGCTGGTCTACAAGCAAGGTAAGTAGGTCCATGCGACCGGACCCGGATGTACCCTTTAGCCGCGAGGGGAACCGGGTAAACAAAGTCGCGATCAGAATGAATGGTAGTTCGCTGGGCCTTTTTTCTTATACACTTGTTATTGAAGGATTTATTTTAGTTGACTTTCTAATTCCACGCCTTATGACGAAAGGGGAGTCGGCGTGGCGTAAAGTGAAGATTGGGGGGAGTAGAGAAAAACCCAGCCTTTCCCCCGAAAACAAGATTTACGCAGAAAGGTAGCGAACTCTTTTTGCTCAATAGCTAAAGTAACTTTGATTTTTTTTTAATCATCAAAGTAACTTTGATTTTTTTGTTAGACAAATAAATGTGAAGTTTGTTTGATAAGATTTTTTTTTTTTTTTTTTTTTAATCATCAAAGTAACTTTGATTTTTTTGTTAGACAAATAAATGTGAAGTTTGTTTGATAAGATTTTTTTTTTTTTTTTTTTTTTTTAATATTCAAAGTTATTTTGAAATTGAGATAATAGTATTCTATTATGATCAAATTTATTGTTAGGTTCATCAGTTTACTTATAAAATTGAGATAAAAGTTCTTTTTTCAGGTTCATCAATTTTATTTAAGAGATGTTCATCAAATTGATCAAAGTGTTCTTTTCAGGTTCATCAAATTTTTACTTATAAAAGTTATTTTTTTTATAATGATCAATTTTTTCAGATTCATCAAATTCATCAAAGTTTTTTTCAGGTTCATCAAATTTTACTTATAAAAGTTATTTTTTTTATATATAATGATCAATTTTTTCAGGTTCATCAAATTGATCAAAGTTCTTTTCAGGTTCATCAAATTTTACTTATAAAAAGTTCTTTTTTTTTTAAAGATTTTCATCAAATTTTTCAGGTTCATCAAACTTTACTTATAAAAGTTAATCAAATTGATCAAAGTTCTTTTTTAGGTTCATCAAATTTTACTTATTAAAGTTCATCAAATTTTACTTATAAAAGTTCATCAAATTGATCAAATTTTTTGAGGTTCATCAATTTTTTCAGGTTCATCAATTTGTTAAACTAAAATAACTTGTCCATACCAACCAACCAAAATCACTTATTATGAACTTAAAAAACTAATATTTATACTAAAACATTCACCAATTACATTAGATTGTTACTACTGCAAACTATTTAACCATACCAAGCAAGTAAATATTCGAAACATTCATCAATTAGACCAGGTTACTACTGTAAACTATTTAACCATAACAAACTATTAGATCAGATTGTTTTCACTTCTTTCGAAGAAGAGCACTAGCTTCCTGATCGAAATAATCGCTGGCACGTTCTGCAATATTCTTTTCTGACGTGTTCTAGATCATTCTCTTTTCCTTCAGAGTTAAACGTTGATGAACCTGAAGGTTTTTCAGCTTTTGATGAACCACCAGTTCTCTTATTAGTAAATGCATCCTTTACAAAGTCATCATCACTTGGTGAATATGCTTTTAAAGTCATCGGTTTCTTTGCTTTTTTAGCTTCTTTACCTATAATTTTGAAAAAAAAATGATTCTCAATGACCAAAAACAAAACAGATGAAGCAATCCAAAAATGATGTACCAATCTAAACTGATGAACCTACTTTAAATAGAAAATAACTAGAATCGGCAAAACAATAACTGATGAACCTATTTTGAATAGAAAATAACTAGAATCGGCAATAATCGGCAAAACAATAACTGATGAACCTACTTTATATAGAAAATAACTAGAATCGGCAAAACAATAACTGATGAACCCATTTTGAATAGAAAATAACTAAAATCGGCAATAATCGGCAAAACAATAAATGATGGATCAACCAATAACTGATTAAACAAACAATAATCAGCAGTAACTGAACAATAAATCATGGTTTTATACCTTTTAAAGCCGGTCGGTCTTGGAATCGTTTTGATCTCCTTTCTCCCAAGGTTGGAGTGTCATTTGAGACTTCCTTACTGCTTGCATATTCAAAAAATAAATAAATAAAATTTTAAAAAATTGAAAATAAAATAAAATAAAAATAAAATCATATTATAAAAAAATAAAGTAAAAAAATAAACTGATAAAAAGAGCCCTAATTCTTATGCATTTTATTTTCTAAAAAATATGCATTTTATTTTCTAAAAAAATAAATTGATACAAAAAATCTAATTTTTATGCATTTTATTTTCTCAAAAATCCGAATTAAAAATTAAAACATAAATTAACCATAAAAATTAAATTAAACCATAAATTAACCCTAAAAATTAAATTAAACTAAAATTACCAGTTTGAGTCATCTTTTCTGAGTGGATAATGTGTTTTAATCGATGACAGATGATCGAATATAGGAACCCTAAAAATTTCCCCAAATTTTGATCAGTTTAGAGAGAGAAAGTAATGCTTTAGAGAGTGGGAAGATAGATTGAAATGAAAGAGGAGATGGAGGGAAGTGAGAAGACGGTTTGGGGGGATAAATGACGGTTTTATCCTTTTTTATTGGAAGGAGCGTATTTTTTTGCATGTTTTAATTTGGACCGTGAGATTGGATATAAAGGGGATCGGACGATTGGAAAGTCTTTTTAGACTTTTTAATTTGTCTCCCCTTTGTAGGGGATCGCAACTCCAAGGTATTTTCATTCCAAATTCCCATACTCATTATCACATATTATTTTTTTCCCTGCATGCATATCTCTATTCTCAATAATATCCAAACGGCTGCAAACAACAACAATCCTCAGGTCCAATAAATTGAAGGTGATGTAACACAAACTAAGATTTCTAAAATGTAACCTAAAAAAAATATGTGTTTGATATTTTGATTTATATCATGCATGCAGGTGTTGAACAAGTTAATCCTAATGATTCTCAAGAGGAATCAATGTCTGCGATTTATGATTGTATGGTTGCACAAAGAGCAGCCACCAAAAAAAGAAAATGGGAAGAGAAGCAGGAACAACAAGTGAAGAAAAAGGCTAAAAAAACAAAATAAGCTATTGAAAGAGATCAAAGAGCTGAGTTTAGGAAGTTCAAGAGAAACAAAAACAAAATTGATGTTGTTGTTAATGAATATGACAATGAAAATGAAGATGATCTAGAGGTCTATTCATATAATAACATGCACTTGGCTTTCTCAAGAGAAGACATATAAATCTATTTTCAATTTTAGTTTAGATGTATTTGGTATTAATTATTTAATTTCAAAAAATTTGTACTATGTTTAACTTTCTTATGAAATTTAAGATTTATGTTTATCTGTTAAAAATATTATAAATTTAAAACAAAAAAACAATAAACAAAAAATAATTAATACATACATAGACTAAAAATATACCATGTAACAATTGTATACTTATGTTAACAAAGGGAAATGTTGCTGAAAAAATCAGTAAGAAAAATTTGTATTAAATAAAATTAAAATAAACATATAAATAGTTTAACTGTAATTATTTTAATAAGTCTTCTAGAATCAGGAACGTGAGAAATTGTGTAATAAACTTATGTGAAATAAACTTAAGAAATGCATTCAGTCACCATAAGACTTTTCCATAGCTTGTGTGTTTTTGTTTTTTGTCCTTTTTTTTAAGCATAAAGCTAGAAAATGATAGAAGTCAAAATAAAATATCATGTGAACGGGTAAAAAGGTCTTAGTCTAGAAATTGTGCATAATTGACAAGTGTGATGGTGATGTGGTGAGAAACTTTTGAGTAGTTGAACTGGAGGAGTAACCGAGTAAGTTTCTTACCATGGTTTCTGATTTTTTGGACAAATCAACAAGGTTTGAATCTATCGTCACACATACTCAAACTGGATTCCAATTTCAAGAGGTTGTGTGATCACTCCAAGCTTGTATGCACCTAGTGTTGGAATTTTAATAACATGACAAGCATATATTAAACATATAATTATCAAAGCACGCAACGGAAGTCTTACAAACAAATACTTGTAATTAGTTAACCGAAACATAAAGAAACGCCTACCTTTTAGCCATTCCAAGCAAACAAGTAATCAATAATCAATAAACCCTAAAAGTTAGGGTTTGTATAATTCGACTTACACAAAAGTCGATTATGGGAAATCACAAACACAAGTGGTGTTTGTCCTATGTTCTTGTACACATGTATTACTAACGATTCAATGCGAATGCTAGGTTCTATGGATCACAATAACAACCAAAACACTTTTGTTGATCACAAGCAAATCGAAACCCTTATGGTGAGGGGTGTACGATCGGTTATGATCAAGGAGGGAGAGAGAGAGAGGAGAGGTTAGGGTTATCAATGTGAACCAAGATTAACCAAGAATGAATACAAGCCTTTGTATTTATACTTGGTTAACTTAGAGTCCAAGTTTGAGAAGGATTGGGTATCCTAAACCCCAAACCGATCGGCCTTCAATATAAGGAATGGTTCTGGATCCTTCCTGCCTTCTATTTTCATCTCTAGTCCCTTAACTTAATATTTAATGGTCGTTAGTCAATTACCGTTAAATAGTAACGTTCGTTAGTTGTTATTGTGAATTTAATATTTAAATATAACATTTTATATTAATTAGAGTGAAGACCAAAATACATCCCTGTGGTTTTTCTCGTGTCTCGCTTTACATCCTTTAGGTTTTTTTTGGCACAAGATCATCCCTCCGTTAGTAAAGTTGACACAAAACCATCCTTCTTTTAGTAATATAAGTCAATGAGAACTAACGATGCAAATTATTTTCAGTTATCTCGTAACTAGAGTTAAAATATTTGCATATTTAGTCCTCATTGACTATTCTTACGTTTTTATCTTTTTTCGTCCGTTTTTTTACGTTTTCGTCTGTTTTTATACGTTTTCGTCCATTTTTCGTACATTTTCCTCTATTTTTCTTATGTTTTTGTCTGTTTTCTTACGTTTTTATCCGTTTTCGCCATTTTTTACATCTCCGCCCGTTTTTGTCTTTTTTCTTACGTTTTTGTCTGTTTTTCTTACATTTTTTACCGTTTTATCTGTTTTTCTTACGTTTTCGTCCGTTTTTATCCGCTTTCGTCCGTTTGTACACGTTTTCATCCGTTTTTCTCACGTTTTCATACATTTTTATCCGTTTTCATACACTTTTATTCATTTTCATCCATTATTCTATAATTTCGTTTGTTTTTCTTATGTTTTTATCCGTTTTCATCCATTTTAATACATATAATATGTATGAAAACGGATAAAAATATATGAAAATAGATAAAAACGTATGTAAACTATAACAATTCATATTTTCAGGTTACTATTCTTCCTCATATTTTTACTATTCATTTCCGTATATATATATATATATATATATATATATATATATATATATATATATATATATATATATATATATATATATATATTGTAATTAGGTAAGTATACTAAAAGAAAACTTGACATTTGATAAAAATGTTTCTGTATTGATTTTAAATCACGATTTTGACCCTTTTTTGGTCCGAATCATCAAAAGCGTAAAACACAAAAGTTGTCCGGAATGATGTTTTACATCAAGTCTCACGAGATTTTAGCATGAATATGCAAACAATGGCTATTTACTACCAAAACTTAAGCGATTTTCAACCAAATTCATAACTTACAAACTTATAAACTCTTGTAAATTTTATAACTTGTGTAGATCATCAAACTTGTCTAAAACGGATAAAAACGTATGAAAACGGATTAAAATGTATGAAAATGTGAAAACAAAACTGACGAAAACATGTAAAAACGGACGAAATAGATAAAAACGTGAGAAAACAGACGAAAACGTTTAAAAACGAATAAAAACGTATAAAAAAGTGAAAAAAATGGACGAAAACGTGTAAAAACAGACAAAAACGGATAAAATCGTGAGAAAAACAAACGAAACATAAATCGGTTAGGAGGTATGATGGGTGATAATTGAGGACTAACAATGCAAATATTTTTTCTTGCGTTAGGAGATAACGGAGAATAATTTGCATCGTTAGTCCTCATTGACTGATTTGACTAACGGAAGGATGGTTTTGTGCAAAAAAAAAAGCACGCGGATGTAAAGCGAGATAAGGGACAAACCACATAGATGTATTTTAGACTTTACTTTATTAATTGTTTGAACATCGATTCTCATACGTAAATTATGCAATCCCATATACTTGTGTTAAAATCCGGTCATACGTATATTAATTATATCTATAAATCTTTCACCTAGCAAAATTTAAACTTTGAGATCTCCCCAATTTTAGTGAGGGTAGTAATACAACTTTTTCACTAAGCCATACCTTCGTAGTCACGGAAGAGTAAATTTTACCAACCATAAACATCGTATATAGTTGTTACAGTATTACCTACCCCTCGCTAGACTTCCAATCATCATTTTGTGGCTGTATTAAGAATTCTATATATACACATGCGCATGCATGATGCCACTCACTTCCCTCTTATATCTTGAAGTTAGTTGTGTTGCGAAGCAAACATTCGCTAGCACTTTTACAGTCTTAGGTATACAAATACATATATTAAGATTTAAGAGATTGGTTCGAGAGGTTGTGGGAGAATGGATATGAAGATGGAAGGCATGGGGATCAATGGAGATGATACAAAAGAAGTCAAAGAACTCAACTACAGAGGAGTCAAAGCCATGCCTTTTGTTGTTGGTATGGTATAACACACAACTGCGTCTTGTTAATGTTAAACCTGTATGTAGTCTTGATACATAGCGTGCGCACACACACACAAACAAGTTTTTAGAGGTTTACTTGATTGTGTGTTCTGTAATAAGTACCAGTAAAATCAAGTTTAAGGTTGTGTAGCTTAATGGTAAGTTTCTTTACCATGAAAACCCAGGAATAGTTAACGAGCACTGCTATTTGATATATATCATACGCATTTCCAGAAAGGCCACTCTCGACATGAGCCATATTCAGTTAAATTTGAGTTATATTAAGTTACTGTGGCCTTAGACCTAATTTCCTATTACGGTCTTTCTTGTTTCCAGTGGGCAATACAATATTTTTAGTGGTAGTATACTAGTATTTGACAATTTGTTGCTTCAAAAATAGAAATAAGCCATAAGTTTTCCCCATGCGCAATTAGTGATTACTGTATTTTTTGGGTTTTAGGTAACTAAAACAAAATTAGCGCGACGACATGCTAGATTATATTGTATAGATGGGTAGAAAGTTTAAAAAATATCTTAACAGATCCTAACTCAGATTTTCTTAAGTATTATTAAGTGAATCCAATAATACATAGACATAAATTTCAGCTATTTGTTTATGATTTTCCGTAATCTTATTTTAGAACAAGTTCTTACCAACTAAACGCAATATTTCACGTTTTGTTTGTTTATTGTAATTTCAAATGTGTAGGAAATGAGGCATTTGAGAAGATAGGAACGACTGGGACGTTGACAAATCTATTGGTATACCTAACTACAGTATTCAATATGAAGTCCATTACGGCTACTAATCTCCTCAACATATTCAGCGGTACTTGTAATTTCGGTTCCCTTGGAGGAGCTTTTCTGTCCGACACTTATTTTGGCCGATACAAAGTCTTAGGAACGGCTTCCTGTTCTTCTTTCCTGGTAAAAATCATCTTCTATAACTTTATGGAAAAAAAATAACGTTACTTAACGAGGCTAATAAACAAATACGGGGTACTACTATGTTTCTATAAGCAAATCAAAATCAACAATGTGATGGAAAAATAAAAAAATAAAAAATATAAATAAATAAAGAAGCAAACAAATAACCAAAACAAAACAAAACAAAACAATATATGTCCTTCGCTTCTTATTGTTCAAAACAGATTAATTTTCTTGAAGTTAAAATAACAATTTTCGAACTTTATAAACTATTACTTTTGATTCAGGGGATGCTTGTGCTAACGTTGACGGCAGCAATCACAACCCTTCATCCCCCTCACTGTATAGATAGTCCTTGTGTGGGACCAACAGCATGGCAAATGGTTTTCTTGCTCAGCGGTTTTGGGTTTTTGATCGTTGGAGCTAGCGGAATCCGACCATGTAACTTAGCTTTTGGCATTGACCAATTCAACCCAAACACAGAATCTGGACAAAGAGGAATTGCTAGTTTTTTCAACTGGTATTACTTCACATACACTTTCGCTGTGATGGTATCATTGTCCATCATTGTCTACGTGCAAGCAGATGTCAACTGGGCTCTTGGATTGGCCATCCCAACATTCCTTATGTTCTTGTCTTGTGTCGTGTTTTTTATTGGCACAAGAATTTATGTCATAGTACTGCCAGATGGTAGCCCTTTGACAAGCATTTTTCAAGTCCTCATAGCCACTTTTAAGAAAAGGGATCTGGCAGTTCCAGAGGAACCAACATTGTCCCTTTTCAATCATGTTTCCTCGAAATCTATCAACTCAAAGCTTCCACACAGCAAACAACTTAGGTACTTAACTTAAAACCCAAAATCTTATACCACCATAAACAAAAATTATGTAGTGAAACTATTATTTTATGACATGTTACAATCTTATGACAGGTTTCTAAACAAAGCGGCTATCATAACCCCTAACGACAAAATCAATCCCGATGGCTCATCGGGATCCAAATGGACACTTTGTAGTATACAACAAATCGAAGAAGTGAAATCTGTAATCAAGACTATTCCAATCTGGGTAGCTTCCATAATATACAATGTTTCAATTAACCAAATGCAAACCTATACTGTCCTTCAAGCCCTACAATCCGACCGTCGGCTCAAACCAAGCTCATTGAAGGTTCCCGCTGCTTCATACGCCATCTTCCAAATGCTGGCCTTGACCGTATGGATCCCAATCTACGATCGAGTACTAGTACCATGTCTTAGGAAAATAACACACAAAAGACAAGGAATCTCACTTCTTCAAAGAATTGGAGTCGGGGTAGGCATTGCCATTTTCACAATGCTTGTTTCAGCTATAGTCGAAACAAAAAGAAGAGATTTGGCACATTCAGAGCCAACATTAGGGGTTCAAAAGGGAAAAGGCACGATTTCATCTATGTCTGGCTATTGGCTAATACTTCAATTGACAATAGCCGGGTTCTCAGAAGGGTTTGCTATTATTGGGTTTGTTGAGTTTTTTTATAAGCAGTTTCCGGAAAACATGAAGAGTTTTGCTGGTTCTTTTGTGTTTTGTGGGTACGCGATGTCAAATTATTTAAGCAGTTTCATGATAACGGTCGTTCATAGAACGACTGGTGGAAGTGGGTCAAAAAATTGGTTAGCCGAAGACTTGAACGAGGCGAAGTTAGATTACTTCTATTATTTATGCGTGGGGTTGGAGGTATTGAACTTTATATACTATTTGATGGTGGCAAAATGGTATAAATACAAAGGAGCCGGAGATGAACCTGATGTGCCATTAGATACACAAAACACAATGAATTTACTTGATAAGATCGCAAGTATACACAATGAATTTACTACGACACCGGTCATACTAGTTAGCATCAAATACCTCAACTGTCGGAACATATCAAGGGGTTTACTTGATAAGATCGCAAGTATTTTGTGTATGAAATATTATGTGAGTTAGTATAATGTTTAGTAACAATGAAGTTCATTTCCTGAATATCATAAGGTCATTATTGTTGAATTATAATATCATGACAATCATATAAATAAACCAAACACATCAAGTAAACATATGCGGAAGCGTTATAACAAGATCATATAACATGTAATTAATTAATCAAATATAAATAGTAAAAATACCTTTGTGATTCTAGCCCGAACAAGAATCAAGTAATGCAATTCTTCAAATCCTGAACCTTAATTAGGGTTTATGTGGATTATAGGAATTACCCCTTACCTTTTTGTAATTCAATCCAAGAATCAAACAATAGTGTGTTTGAATCGTGTTCTTGTACACACGTACTAATTCAAGTAAAAGTTTATGCAAGTAAATTAAACACAAAACCTTTTAAGCTTATGAAAATCGAATCCCTAAGAAAGGGATTGAGTTGGATCGATTTTAGGACAAGAATAGAGAAAGAAAACACCTAGAATGTGTGTACAAGTTATGAGAAAACAATATCCCATGAGGTGTTTATATACTTGTGTTTACTTGGAGCTCAAGGCACAAAGGAGGTGGAAACCTCTCCTTGGCCGATCGGTTATGGACTCCCCAAGGGATTCCGGAACCTTCTCTTGTTTCCAATTAATCACAAGTATTACTTTCCTAATCTTCGTCTAATGGTCGTTAGTCATTCTTCGTTAAATACTAATGGTCGTTACTAGTTTTGTGTTTATTAATAATTATATATAACATTTATAAATAATTATTCTTTTACTCTTCATACGTAAAGTGTGCAATCCCACAATCTCGAGTTCGATCCTAACACACAACTATTAATTTATGTTCATAAACTAATAGCTCCCACTTGGACATATCTTAATAGTGTGATCACATCGGTTAGCGTCTTGCAACACACCGATGCCTCTAGTACGATCTCGAGTAAGGCTCCTGGACAAACCTTTTAATGATTTCTCATTATTATTATCCTTTTGTTTCTAATACCACGTTAATCAGGATATGGATCAAAGTCATTTCTTAATTAACCATTCTGTTTCTCGTTGTTTGTGATTGAGCAAGATTACCAAATCTTCTGAACATATTCAGGGGAGATCTTGGGTGCGGCCGCACATACATCTTACCAACCCTACGAGGGGCCCAGCAATATTAAACTCCAAAAATAAATTTGAAGGAACAAATTCTATCTTAACTACAAGCAAAACCCATAAACTTTGTAACATTTCTGAAAACAACCCTTATGACTACCAGTTACGTATAGCGTTAAGTTGTTCCACAAAAATGCACTACATTCATGACACTTATCTTGCATCTCAAGTCTGAGGATAACTTCTCATGATTTACTAAATAACAAAATCCATAAAGTAACATCATGTAGTTGGGATAAGTCCTATATTCGGTATCATTGAATATTATCTGAAATGGCATGACTACGCATCAATATACTTTAAGTATATTATACCAATCTTCAGATTTGTCTTGATTTAATAATATTCCTATATTATTAACTGACAACGGACAATTTAGAATAACCTTTATTCATTGATTTAAACATGCAAAAACAGGACACAATATATTATAAATTAAACATACCATGTATTTAAATTTATTATAATAATTGTTTAACATCCCTTATCCTAATACTAAATAGATCAATGCATGATAACTCTTGTTGATGAATTATGTCTCAAGTAATGACATTCATACTTGTTGACAAGAAATAAATCATCCAACTTTGATCTATTGGAATTTTAAGAATACTTATTTCAAGAATTCAACTATTGAACTTCTTGTATGTGCATACTCAACTATTTTGATAATGCCACATAATATTTCATAAAATGTGTAACATCCTTAACCACCAATTTATGATAATCAAACTTCCAAACATTTTAAAGTTTAAAGTATTCTTATTCTCTTAATGTATAATGCAACTATGCTTTTAGTAAGCATAACTAGTAATATCCAAAGATGAAATCCTTACCATAACTAGCATTAAGTGTCACCTCAATTTCATTACCGTTATTGTATGCAAACAACAATATGCTATTAAAAGTTTCCCGTAAACATTAATATCTATTGTGTAATGTTTGATTCCCTTCAAACTTTCAAGTTTTTTAGCTATGACAATTTTCACAACAATTGAAAAATTGTTCATCTATAGAATTTGGAAGCTGTTCCAGACTTTGGATGTGATTCTATAATCAAACATATTCTTTTTAGAATATTACACAAGTTATCTAATAACTTTTTAATTAGATATTAATATTGCCAAATCATCTTGTAATCAAGCATGATACAACAAAACATGATGTTCATGAAAAATCATTGAGTCATACTTAGATTTTATTCGTGTTATTCATATCCATTTAGACTTTCTAAATAATATATCATGTTATATTAGATTCATTTACCGCACATGTTTCAACAATAAACATTCATCCCAAGGTTGTATGTCTTATTTTCTAAATCTTTCAAGTAAAGTTTCATTCCAAACTAAGACTTAACTTTAACTTATATGGAATGTTACTTTTATATGTTCCACAACATATATGATTTAAGAAATTAAACATAATACTCCCACTAGCTTTTAGGAATACTTAGAAATTATCTTATTTCAATTATAAATCAAAATATGAATTTAATAATTAAACATAAGAGTAATCTTCTAGATGCATGCATTTATCCATCCATGGATTATTGCACTTTGTACACTTTAAAGATTTATTTGAATTCATAAACTCTTTTTGATTACTTATCGTCCTCGCTCAAGTAATCACTCAAGAAAGAGTTTTGATATTCCATTGTCAATTTCATAAATGTGACAATCATAATCTTTCTATATATTTAATGTATTGAGAAAAGAATATTCAATCACAGTTAATTGCTTAAGTGTGATTAATAATCTTGTCATAAGACATGCATTAAATACGTGCACAATATTGTCCATATGATTTCTATTCAAAGATTTAAACTACAAGGGTTACCTTATCTTTGAAGAAACTCATCTTCTTTTTCTAGTCTAACTATATTAAGATAAACCAAATTTCTTAAATTGATTATCTTTATGGACATCATCTTAATCATTCATATCATGTATACTATACCCAATTTCATATTTGGTAATATATCATAATGATTATCAGGTTTACAATAATCCTGTAAATCATAGCTCTTAGCATATTAATCAAATATCTGAGATACATTGCTATTCTATGAATGATAATTCCATCATCTTGAGATTTAACATTTAAATGTCAAACTTTATTATCATGTTGAGATTTAATATTCAAATGTCAAACTTCATCATGATATTTACTAGTGTATTTTAGAAGATTATGTATCTTGTAATTTTATCTTTTAAAAATCAAAACTCCCACTTTCTTTTAGTAATTTAAAGACTATCTTTAAATACTTAGCAAATAAAGCAACAATACAATGTTCTCTTTTGGGATATTACAAATACATATTGACAGTTCTTGACTTTAATTTGTTAATAACCTCTTCATAAGCAGTTGAACAAATTCAGAACTTCAATTTAAGACTTAATGTAATTGATTACATTCATCACATTCCATCATATGATAATGTCTTATTAATCTTCTATGTTGGAGTTTTATTAAGTATGTCCAAGTCATACTCAATATTCTAACCTTGATAACTTTGGGAAGAAAAGAAATCATAGTTATCTTTAATCAAACAATATAACAAGAGTTTGATTTTCCTAACTGAACATACCATAAACATTTGATATTTCATTAGTATTAATATTGTAAGACAATCTAACAATATATAAAATAACCATATTCGTTTTGACTTGTTTATTTACAACTAATTCATTTTAATGGTATAATAGTATTTTCAAGCCAATTACATGCTTTATAACACAAGTACTTTTTACAAAGTCACTTCATGTCCATGTCTTTACAAGAAAATATAAACTGTTATAATCCCACTATACGTTATAAGTCATTTAACAATTTAATAACTTCATGTATATGTCTTAATTAAAAAAACATAACAAGATAACTTTTTACTTTATTATAAGTCTTGTAACAATTAAAATACTTTATGTTTATATCTTTACAATGAAACATAAACATGTTTAACTAAAGTAATTATGAACACCATCTTTTGGTTTCAATAGTAATTTCAAGTTAATATATTACTTCACAATAATGTAAATAACATTATTTCTTTATTTATTTATGTCATTTTAAGAACACATAAATTTTCAGATTGAAGTAGCATTAGATTACTTAATTAATTTATGTCATTCCATGAATTCATAAATATACTAATTAAAGTAGTCTTGATATCATATTGACACATGTTCTAATAGGTATCTAATTTAGAAACTGCAAATTCTCATAGTTCAATTACATCAATTGATCTGCTAGTAATAAAAATATAAAATTTACTTTGTTGTTGCAATCTAGCTAAGTTCTCACATAACATAAATGGTAACACCAAGTGTTTCTTGAATTAGATTAGTATAATTCAAATTAGAACGTTATTCTCTTACCTTGCAGTCAAGAGAATCCGTTAAATCATATCTTTATGAGTTGTTTCTTGCACACATTAAAGATAACATTTCTCCCACTTGTGCATGGAACAACCTCATATAGTTGATAAACAACACGCCATGCATTTGTTTATGTGATCAATATGATTGTGTCATAGGTTTTAGCAAAACAAGTAGATGTAGAACAACAATGTCTAGTAAGGAAACGTACAAGACTATCCTTAAAAGTATGAGTGTCTACACTTGGAAAGTAATTGTCTTTAGCTACCAAGATGTCAAAGCTTGTAACTCCCACTAAATTAAAGATCATTACAATAATTCCTTATTCAGTAATAAGTACACAATACTCCCACTGAATTTGACAACATTGTAAATGTTTCATATCCAATGAAAGAAAATAGTGTGCTTTTAACTTTCCTACACCTTTGAATGTCCATACGTAACAATTACTTATGCACTAAAGAGTGTATTCTACTACTTAAATGATGGAATATCCACCAAATGCTATTAACTTGAAAATTGGGCATGCAATTTCTACCTTAACATGTCTACCATCCTACAATGTATGTAGCACCTTTTAAATAGCCAAAACAACTAGATGAATAAACTAGTTTGTCTTTTACCATTTTGCGGTAATTAGTCTAGCTTTTAAATATAATAACTCATAAAATGTCATACATAATTTTCTGTTAACCAAATATCATATTTGTTATTAAGAATTTAATCACCGAATGAGGATGATGAAATCCCTATGGAAAAAATGTGCAATTTTCTTAACTATTAAAAATTTGCTATGAGTTATATTAGGATTTAGACTAATCTAATATTCCTATTATCCTTTTCATTCATGAAAAGAAATAGGATTGTATCTCACTCTTCTTTCATAGAAAGGACACTTCTTTTGTCTTTTAAGTAAATTATTCTTAATCAAACATTTGTTTGAAAACAGAACGGGATCAATTTACCAAAGCCCAAAGTGCGTTTACGATTTGAACGTTGCATTAATACATTAAAACGAATTACAAAATTCAATTTCAGTATTTTTGATAATTAGATCTTTAAGAAAATAAAATACCCATTGGTAAATATTCATATAAACCGTAGTATTTTCTTAAAGCTAGGATCTTAATTGACATAGTACCATTACATCAGTTGATCTGCTAGTAATGATAGTATTCAAAAAGGTAATTGTCGAACAATAATTGCCAATATCATATTGCAATTCCTAGATCATTATGGGATTTACATTCACAAAACCTTTGTAATGTAAGCAGGTTTCATCCCCATCTTAATGCCTTGAGTCCAAGCTCTCACTTCCTACTCAATTTAAGTCGTCTAACTTAAAAACTGCAAACTCAAAAATCCATTACATCAGTTGATCTGCTAGCAATGAAATTATGAAATTTACCTCTCCATTGCAATCTAGCCAAGCTCTCACATGACGTAAACTACAACTTCAAGTGTTCTTAATTACTGTGGATGATGGTTGAGTAGTTTTAGTGGGGTGAAGGAGGGAAATGTAGCTAGATGGTTAATGGTGCATATTTTGAAGGTAAATGTGAGATGCTGTTAGAATTGGAGAGAGTATGATACAGTGATGAGATAGTATTAGTTGTATGAGATCAGTTGTATTAGATTAGATATAGTTTTTGACACTTATTGGTTGTATTGTTTCATGATAAATCACTGGTTGGGCATGTCCAAGGCAGTGAATCTATCTTATAAATCATTGTACAAATTGGTTGGAGATAATACAAATTTACCTTTGCACCAAAAAAACTTAATTTTATAAGGGTATTAATTTTGACATGTGATCAAAATAATGTATGAAGAAGCATGCATACAACTTCATAACATTGGTTTTATAAAACATTTTTATTACCAATTCACTAAGAGTAAAATAGCAAAGTTTTGATTGAGGTATCGGGTTCACCAATTACAGAATTACCAACAATTATCGTCCACTATATCGTACTTTTTCATAAGCCCTAAGGCTTAGTGTTTCGGATAATCATTATGGAATTGTGGTGAATTCACCCTTAAGATGACAGTGTACATGTAATGGTTGTTCGGTAAGTCTAATTTACACACAAACGAGCGTTAAGACAGAATGTTGTCTCTCTAAGCCACAATTTAATGCTAAACCAACCTTATACCCATCTTATAGTGTGTAAACTTCGGTCGAGCCTAGTTAACCATTACGTACAAAAACATCAATCAATAAACCTTTGAAATTTTGACTCTTAAAACCAAAACAATTTCGCCATTTATTTAGTCCATATTATTTTTCTATTCAAAAATTACCCTTTTCTGTTTATAAACATGTCTCACATAATAATAAACAAAAAACAAGTAATACATAATAAAAAAAAAAATAAAACAACCAAATAAACATATACATAACATAACAATTAAATATGTATAAACTTGTAGCCACATGCAAAATATATTCAATAATCCTATTAATAATCAAACTAGGTGTATAACGCATTTATTCAATTAGGGATTTCTTCTTCAAAGGAAAAAGATCCACATACATCGATAAATCGATTGCGTAAGCCAAAACTAAACAAATACCACATAGCACGTAATTGATTACTTAATATTGAAGTCTTCCCCAATTCGACATCTGTTAATAAATTTACATGTTTCGATACAACTTAACATTTAATTTATATATCCAATTTAAACCTTTTAAATTATCACACAATTAAATCCATGCAAACATGCACTTTTCATGGATTATGCTTAACAATTAACAAATTGCACCAAGATCGTTTACTAAAACGCATAACCAATTACATGACATCCTAGGGT
This sequence comes from Artemisia argyi, assembly GCA_030686995.1. NCBI lineage: Eukaryota > Viridiplantae > Streptophyta > Magnoliopsida > Asterales > Asteraceae > Artemisia > Artemisia argyi. Next base: position 731,031 of record JARVZY010010672.1, read on the forward strand.
TTCTAATCATATTAAAATCAAAACCAAAACCCTAACAAACTAATAGGTCAATCGACCCAAATAAAAAACTAGGGTTAGGAATATGAAAACCCCAAAAACATGTAATTAAACGAATCAAAATTCAATTTTTATGCGTTTCGATAATTAATTACACATTATAACGGCTCTAGATGCCACTGTTGGAATTATAATATCATGACAATCATATAAATAAACCAAACACATCAAGTAAACATATGCGGAAGCGTTATAACAAGATCATATAACATGTAATTAATTAATCAAATATAAATAGTAAACATACCTTTGTGATTCTAGCCCGAACAAGAATCAAGTAATGCAATTCTTCAAATCATGAACCCTAATTAGGGTTTATGTGGATTATAGGAATTACCCCTTATCTTTTTGTAATTCAATCCAAGAATCAAACAATAGTGTGTTTGAATCATGTTCTTGTATACACGTACTAATTCAAGTAAAAGTTTATGCAAGTAAATTAAACACAAAACCTTTTAAGCTTATGAAAATCGAATCCCTAAGAAAGGGATTGAGTTGGATCGATTTTAGGACAAGAAGAGACAAAGAAAACACCTAGAATGAGTGTACAAGTTATGAGAAAACAATATCCCATGGGGTGTTTATATACTTGTGTTTACTTGGAGCTCAAGGCACAAAGGAGGTGGAAACCTCTCCTTGGCCGATCGGTTATGGACTCCTCAAGGGATTCCGGAACCTTTTCTTGTTTCCAATTAATCACAAGTATTACTTTCCTAATCTTTGTCTAACGGTCGTTAGTCATTCTTCGTTAAATACTAACCGTCGTTACTAGTTTTGTGTTTATTAATAATTATATATAACATTTATAAATAATTATTCTTTTACTCTTCATATGTAAAGTATGCAATCCCACGATCTCGAGTTTGATCCTAACACACAACTATTAATTTATGTTCATAAACTAACAATTATAAAACAATAGTCTCTAAATCCATTTGTTGATAGATTGCACATTAACAAATGCTTCCTAGCCGAATATCAAAATCAAGTTTTGACACCTATGTAGACTTGAATTGTAACCCCACATTTTCGGTAACTTGATTAGTCACTAATCAAGAAAGTCTTGAACAAAACAAACAAAAGTACAAAACCTTGTCTAATTTTCCACCCATTAGCTGAATTCATACAGGGCTGGTGTTGTTAAAACTAAGGTCTTATGTTTGCTGGATTTTGGCTGCAATAACTGGTCTTCCCCAAAACATGCTCGGTTCATGCATAATTGACTTTTACATTCCTTCAAACCAGATCTACCTAACCCGATTATCCTGAAAAACACCTACAACCCAAATGGCACATCTACTTGTAACTTTTGTTAACAATTCATTCTCCGGAGTTTTAACATTTGTCGTTCACTAATTCTATCTATTCATGTTAATTTAACACATGTTACAATCACATGGTTAAGATGATAAACTAGCTTATAACACATAATCTTTATCTTTATAGTAAAAGAGCATACCATATAAACATATGTAAGAGAAACAAACAATCCAAAATCGTCAAAATCTTGCCACGAGAAGCAATCTCACTCATTCAGTTGTGTAAAATGTACCAAATATTTTAGAGAAGACTCAAAGTGTGTATGCAAACTTATATATAAAGTTACCTAAAATCTAGATGGCAAATCCAAGAATCAAATATAGACGCACTATAACCACTGCAAGACCAAAGTTCAAGCAGTTCAACAAATTTTGCGAGGGACATCCGGAGATTTAATGGAGATAGTCACACAAATGCACTCAAGGTGAAAGATGAAAAGTCAACTGCATAAGTCAAAACTAATGCAAGGATCATCTCATCAGTGATTTCGTCCAATTACTTACACCATCATAATTGTTTGATAGATTGCAATAGTATGTAGAGTAGTAATTGTACATAGCTTTAGCTTTAGCTTATAGTCAACATCGGTCAACTATGTTTGAAGTTAGTTACATTTTTCCTGCCTATTTTTTGTTCTTGTATAAATACACAATGTACCCTCATTTCTTAATCAATTAATGAAATAATCATTTCACTTCATCATTTTTCTCTCTTTGATTTCTCATTATGGTATCAGAGCACCATCATTCTGCTCTGCAATCACCACCACCATTCAGTTACCAATAACTGCCTCACATAACAAACAATCATAACAAACCACTCTAACAACCTTCCACCACCGTAACAAACCACCATTCATCATCAGAATTCACCAAAACTTACCAAAATCAATAAAATTACACAGTTTCATAATCACCAAATCATTACAAAATCATTTGTCATAATAGATTATCACAAATTCATCAAGAATGGCTGCAACTACAACCACAAACACAACAACCACCACAATCGATATCAATTCACCCAATCATCCCTTATTCCTCCATTAGAATGATCACCCAGGGTTGATCCTCATATCAAAGAAACTCACTGGTTCTGATAACTATGGATCTTGAAAAAGATCCATGATGATAGCATTAAATGCAAAGAACAAACTCAAGATTGTGACTGGAGAGTTTGTTGAGCCAAGAATCACTTCAGCAATTCATTGAACTTTGTTAACACTGCTTGTGACCTTTAGAATGAACTTCAAGAACACTACTCTCAATTGGATGGTTACAGAATCTATCAGATTACTCAAGATTTGGTAAAATTGAAACAGAATAACACTACTATTGAGATCTATTATCATATGTTGAAAGGTCTTTGTGATGATTTTGACTCATTGGAATCACCATACTAATGTGTCTGTGACTGTATATGTGCAAATGGTAGAATCAATGGAGAGAGGGATGCAAGAAAGAGGTTAATTCACTTTTTAATGGGGCTAGATGAGTGTTATGCTAATGTCAGAGGTCAGATCTTGCTTATGAGTCCAGTGCCAACTGTTGCAAAAGCATATAGCATGATAAGACAAGAGGAAAAGCAAAGAGAAGGCAATGCAATCAAAACCACACCTTCTATGGCATTATCTGCACATTCCAACAACTAAAGGAACAGTTACAATCAAAATTCAAGGTTTGGAAGAAACTATAGTTTTGGTGAATCATATGCAAGAAATCACAGTCAAAATTCCCGAGATTCTGCACCAAGAAGGAGTAATTTCAAAAAGGGGGTGATATGTGGTAATTGTGGTAAGGAAGGACACCTCAAAGAGGAGTGTTATCAACTAATTGGGTACCCAATTTGTCATCCCTTACATGGGAAGTTTAAACCTCAAATCCAAACACCCAGGAATGGGATTCAAGACTACTCAGGGAACAAAACTACGAACATGACTGTGGCTCAGGGGATCAATGCTGATATGGGAAATGGTTCTTGTCAAAATGATGCTACAATGAGTGCTAGAATGGATCAACTCTATAATCAATTGAACCAAATGATGCTCATGATGCAAAACAGTAAAGACTCAGCTGGTATGCCATTCCTGCCCACGGAAGGTATACCCAAATTCATTGCTACTCATACCACTAGATCCTACAGATTCATTGCATCACATATCAATGCTAGAACTTATAAAATCATTGCATCTATCCTGACTAAGCAGAGGTATCTATGGGTTGTTGATAGTGGTGCCACAAACCATGTTTGCATATCATTAACACTTATGCATAATATACAACTTTGTACACAACCTATATATGTCACTTTACCAAATGGACAAAACAAAATTGTCACATAGTTTGGATCAGTGCACATTAACTCAGCCATAACACTACACAAAATACTTTACATCCCATCATTTTCCTATAACTTGTTATCTGTTAGCAAGCTTGGGATACACATACCATTATCTGTCCTTTTCACACTATTTGCATGTTACTTCCAGGATCATCACAAGAGAATTTCCCATGGCAATCTTTATAATGGGCTCTACATCATTCAACAAGAACCTAAGGCTACACCTTCAACCATTCTCACTGTCAACACCAACAATTTGGACCTTAACGCACTCAAGACTTGGACATCCTTCACTGCCTGTTTTACAACAAATAAAATCAATTTCCATTTCCAAAGACTATAATGTACATACTTGTAATCTTTGTCCATTAGCAAAACAATGTGCTTTACCTTTTCCTCAAAGTGATTCAAATGCACTCTGTTTGAATTGATTCATATTGATGTTTAGGGACCATACAAACACCCCACAGTGAACAAATGTCACTATTTTCTAAGGATTGTTGATGATTTTTCAAGGGCAACTTGGACTTATTTGTTATCAACAAAACACCATACAATCTCAAACATCAAAATGTTCCGTACATATATATAAAATCATTTCAAAATTTCACTCAGAACCATCAGAAGTGACAATGGCTCAGAATTTCTCAATCACTCTTTAACTGAATTTTTTAAAGAACATAGCATTCTTCACTAAACCTCTTGTCTAAACACCCACAACAAAATGCTAAAGCTGAGAGAAAACAAAAACACCTATTAGAAGTTTCAAGAGCCATAACATTTCAAGCTAACTTTCCTATTCATTTTTGTGGATATTGTTTACTTGCTGCAACTTACCTCATTAACAGATTACCTTGCAAACCTTTGAACAACAAAAGTCCATATGAAATGTTGTACCAAACACCACCTTCACTGCGTCACCTCAGAATCCTAGGATGTCAAGCCTTTACACACAAACAAACCACTGACAAATTTGAGGCAAGGTCCATTCCCTGCATCCACATTGGTTATCCCACAACACATAAAGGTTATCTCCTATACAACCCTAAAACACATAAAACTTTTGTGAGCATACATGTAAGATTTCATGAACACATTCTACCATTTGCCCTCAAACCAGCTCAAACCTCACCTACATTAGAACCCCAATCCAATCCTCAATTTACCTTTAACAACACCTCAAAACCAACTCACTTCTCACCAACTCCAATTTCACCCACATCAGAACCTCAGAACACACCTGATGACATCAAATAAGTACATTATATTGTCGTAATTTGTCCTAGTTAATTAACTTGTTATATTATATTATATATGAGAATTGGTGCTTAATCGATTACTTTAGTAATTCTCATGTAAAAACAAGCAATTGGTGAAACTTGGCGATTTTGGACGAAATATGGAGATAAATGATCAAGATGGAAAAAGTATACTGAATAGATGAATTCGAAGACCATTGCTTGACTTTGAAACATGCGCCGCATCTGATTATATCATGCGCCGCATATGAAACCTTGGTCAACGAAGAAAAACCAACTTGTTCTACTCCAGACACGCCGCATCTCATTATCAACATGCGCCGTATCATTATCAAGACTTCACCAAATACAATCCAAGATGCTGAAGGACATGCGCCACATAGATATTCAAGATACTCTGCATTTAAAGACGGTGTACGAATATTCCAGAATATATTAATCTTGGACCCCACGCGAAGTTAAGTAGATGCGCCGCATCTTCTTAGTTAATGTGCCGCATCTATCCCTCTAACAGAAAAAATAAATATCCTAAGACATAGACGAATTCTGTGTGCAAATCAAACCCTAAGGAGACGAATTCAGACGACAAGACAACACAAGACACACCATAAACGAAGATCTTAGAGCAGTAAGAAGGTCCTGCATGTATTTAATTCATTAAGTAGTTTTGTTTTATTGTATTAGTAAACTATAATCCATCAGGATTGATGGGATTGTGGCCGCCATACCGCCCCCTTAAAATTGCTTTCCCATCGATTATCAATTTATATGATGTTTTTTTTTGTGATTTGTATATGTGCTTTGATAACCTCTGTATCTAGCTGTGTTTTGCTTGGGCTGCCATACCCCCTCCACGATAACTTATCTAGCGTCTAGAAAGTAAGATAGGCATAATTGATCATTAAGAGTTTACTCGCTTATATTTACGATCCAACGAGAGAGAAGAGTTTACGATACTCATCATATAAAACTAGCAATAAAACAAGTGGCAAGCTACTTAACAACAGGACAGGACTTCTATCTGAATCTATTATCTATCTGTGTACGTATTAGTCTTTCGTTGATTAGTTCTCATTAGTTTTATTAGTTTAATTAAATAACCAAAACTGTGCTAGTCTCTTAGGCTAAAAAAACCCCTTGCGTTAGATTAAATTGTAAAACTAACTTAGTATATTTAAAATACTGATTAGATTAACTAGATATTACATTCCACTCTTAGTGATCGACACTCTGCTTACCACTATATACATATTGATCGGGTACACTGCTCGTTAGTGTGTGTGTTATAGGATAAGTCGGCTAAATATAAATGTAAAACTTGAATAGGCAAAATCACTCTATACTACACGTGACACAACACGCATCAAGTTTTTGGCGCCGTTGCTAGGGAGGTAATTGTTAATATCTGTTTTTCAATTAGTATTTTAAATTAGGTTTTTTAACCGTTTAATTTTAGGTTTTTAGATTTTAACTTCTAAGTTTGTTGTGTATTAGTTAGATTGCATTCATTGTATATTTTGCATATTTATTGTTTTCTTGTGTGTTTGTTTTTCTTTATTTTTTGTTTTTTCTTTGTTTTCTGCATTAACTGTTGTCTGTTGTTCTTTGCTGATACAAACGATACGGCGCATCTATTTTCTAGATGCGGCGTATGGCATTTTAATGTTTGACGACACATCTAATTTAATAAATCGAGTATGGTGCATCTATCCCCTAGTTACGGCGTATTCTGTTTTTAATCAGAAACTTTTTAAGCACTTTAATAGACATATAGCGCATCTGTTTTTCAGATACGACACATTAATTATTTATCAAAAACAATTTTCTATTATTAATAATTAATATGTGTCTATCCATACACCTTAACCTCTGTAAAATCTTATCATATCACTTGGTGACTAGGATGATTAGTAGGAAGATAAGTATGATTAGTAGGAGATTTATTCTTATCTTAATTATCACCTTGATTGTAAGAACCCTATAAATAGAGGTTCATTTGTAGTTTGTAATCATCAATACAATGCATTCTACAATCTCCCTATTCTTCTAACTTATACTTCTTATCCATCATCATTATTTCATAACACGTTATCAGCACGATAGTCTCAAAGTGCAACCTTTGTTTTCAACTGGTATATTTTGATCTCCATTCATTTATCAATGTAGTATGCATAACGTGATTATTGAGGTTTATCTAAAAGACGGATTGATACATGTTTCTGTTAAATTTAAAATTAATAATTCATGTAAAGTTTGACTAAAGAATGATACATGATATTATTTGTTTAATGTTTTATTCTTGTCTAGTGGTTATGTTTAAAATGATCCTACGTAATAATATGTATGGATTCTTTATTTGCTATAGTGTTTATGCCAAGCGCTTAACAAAATATGATATTATATGATTGAATGTGTTGATCATTGTTAGTTTAATTTAGATGTTATAGACGTGCTTGATCGAATGATGCTATTTCCTGTTATATACTTTTTTTTCTATCAGGAGTGTATTTCTTTTATATGTTAGAATAGTATGTATTTTGTAAAACATAAAAGCCCAATATATTGACTAAGAGTAACCATTACACATTTATATGAGACGTAATGATGGCCCATACACAGTATACATCACATTTGGCTTTTAGAATTTTAGTATCATAATCTATTGTGTGTTGTTTTGTTGTGTCAACTTGTATTTTAATCTACGTATTCTTGAATTTGGAATGAAAAAAAGTCTAATAATGTGCTTTTTCTGTTTTTCGATGTTTCTAACGTTTTATTTTGTTATATTATTATTTTTGTTTGTGTGGTGTCTTGCTTAAGTAGTGTTCTTGTATATATATTTTTATAACTGTTTGTATATAATATATTGTATATATTGCATGTCTTATGTTTCTGATGTACTTGCAATGCCATGGATTAGTGTCTGTTATGATATCTTACCGTATTGTATGATGCTTACCGACTATTTATTTTGCAAACCGAGTAAATTTTAACTTGAATATATTTGATTAAATAGTTAGTCATGTCGAATCTTGCGAAACTTGAATTTTTGGCTTTGGACATAAGTGGAAAAAACTATTTGTCTTGGGTTTTGGATGCCGAGATGAACCTTGCTGCTAATGGTCTTGGTGATACAATCCAAGCGGGCAAGACAACAACTGTTGAACAAAAGGCTAAGGCAATGATATTCTTGCGCCATCACCTCCATGAGAATTTAAAATATCAATATCTCACTGTTAAGGACCCACTTGTTCTTTGGAATCATTTGAAGGACAGATATTGATGAGTGCTTAAACACTCATTATTTTTGGTCAAATCCGGGCTGCAAAACATTTAAAAATACTCAAAAACGCATCAAAATACTGAAAATATCCCAAGATTGTGTTTTATATGTTTCAGATGCAAAATGATTAAAAACAGATGAAAAACGAACAAAGTTTGCACAATAGGCAATTTTGGTCTCCCAACTTTCAAAACTTGTCAAATTTAGTCCCTGAGCATTTATTTTGAAAGATAAGTCAACCTAAGTCCTTTAAAAGTCAAATATTATCAAAAATAGTCCTTGGGTAAAAAGTTTTAAAAATTTACAATTTTGGTCCCTTGGTTACTCAAATTGTCAACATTGGTCCTTGAATGAAAAGTTTGAAGCAATTACAGTTTTGCTCCTCCAAGTTTGTAAAATGGCAGTTTTAGTCACTAAAGGTCCAAAAAATGGAAAAATGCAATTCTTATCCTTGGGCTATTGATAAATGGCAAATATTACCCTAGGATAACTTTGGAACAGCACCCCAAACCAGCCCCTCCAATTTCAGAAATTGCAAATTTGGTCCTTGGAATTAAATTACATCAAACGGACCCTTGTATTATTCTAAACCCAAAATCCACTCCCAAAACATAAATACACACAAACCCATTTAACTCCCAAAGCCCGTCCCCCTTTTTAATAAAAACGCACCACTAGGTCAAACACAGTCAAACCCCATCTCCTTTACCCCTTTCCCTGGATTCCAGGGCTCAACACAACACCATCACCTCCCTGTACCTTCCCTGACAATATTGTTCCCCCCTCCATTCCACAAGGCACCTACCCAGCCACCCTACAAACCCACCCCCATGTGATACTTCACCTCTCCATTCCTCCAGGTCACCAATCCTCTACAATACTTTGGCGCCAAAACCCATTTAAGGGCTGAGATGAAGCAAAAGTAATCCAAGGGCCAAAAAGAGAGATGGGAAAGAGACAGGAAGCAAGGAGACATGTGAAACCCTAGAATTTTGAGTATAGATAGAAAATGTTGTAGCCATTTTGATGGCAGTAGGTAGTAGTAGTTAATTAGGTTTAAGTAGGGTTTTAAGCAAATTTTCTAAAGATTATGTCTCTGTACTCTTTATTTTTTTTCAATGAAAGTTTTAATTTGTGGTATTCTAAATTCTAAGTCTTTTCTCATAAAAAGCTCAGCTTGAAACCTTGCTCATTACTGCTTATTTCTGTTTTGTATTGCTTATTAATGCTTATTAGTTACTAATTATGCTTAGTTCCTAGCCTATATTCCTTTTTCTACTTGTTAACTGTCACATTGAGTTTTCTTAGTTTATCTTAGTTGTTTATCTTATACTGCTTATTCAAAGTTGAATACTGCTTGTTATAGGTTAAAGGTAGGCTAGGAAATTCTAGAACTTAGGTCTTGTAGTGGTCATAGTTTCACAAAGAAAAATCAACCCATGTTCACCCACTGCCCCATTTTACCCATCCTTGTGCACTTGCAATAACTGACCCAAACTACCCTTTTGATCTTGTTCCCATGAACTTAGCATAGTTTTAGCTTGTGATATCCATTGCACCATTAGTTAGCAGTAGCATACTTATGTAGTAGGTACTGTTTTTCCATTTAGAACCCATTTACTCATTTGATTCATGACTATTAGTCTACTCACCCAACTGCAGGCCTGCTGCAGCCCCAAACACCTCCACTCCACCATTTTTCATTTCCTCATCAGTTGACCATTGGCCCTGAAAATCGATCTACTGCTTATTTGCTAGCTTGTTCATAAGCTAGTATTTTTAGTTTAATTTCTAGATTTTATTTGCTTAAGCTTATAGCTCCTAAATTTGCTCCCCTGTATTTGCAGCCATGCACCTCAGTTTTAGTTCATTTTCATAAGCTTCAAATTTGTTCCTCTTGCAATATTATTGTATGATTTTAGTTGTTTTGTAATTACTGCAGTAGTGTTTACATGTTCATATGCTTAATGCCCATTTTCCAACTTATTTGGTGTCAGCATATGCTACTCAGTGACACCTTTACACTGATGAATGAGTGTGGAGTGTCCAACTTTCAAAGCCCCCTCAGAGCTCAATTGTGGGCATTAGCTTGTGATCTTAGGTGTTATGAGATGCCCCTCTGGCCATCTTCTTATGCATGTGTTTGTTTTTCCATAAACTGCTTATTTGCATTGTTTACTTTAACCATCAAGTCCTTATCATTTAACCATGTACACTGAGTGCTCAGTGTGAGCAAGACTCGTTCACAAGCTCCTTGTCAGCTTTTCAGTAAACTCAAGTTTGTGTACTTTGGATTTTTGGAGAGTTATCATGGCCAACTTGTAGGATCTAGGCTCAGTTTGGACTTATTAGCTTATTTGATAAGCTGAGTAGTGGCCTGCAAGTGACCACTTGGGCCTGTTTGGCTGTGTAGCTTATCTAGTTGCTTGCTTTTGCTTATTCTGTGCATTTCAGTAGGATTGTCTGTTTGTTTTAGCTTAATTTGAACTCATCTCATTAGAATATAGCTTATTCCACATTAGTTGTTCAGATAGTAGCTTCTTTATTAGCTTTTTCAGCTTATAACTTCCTTTTTAGCTTATTTTGTAATCTGTTACACTAATCAGCTCTTTCTTAGCTTATTCTTTTAGTTTTAAAAAAAAGTTCCTTTGCAAAAGTTTCTTATTTACAGTAGGATATTAGTTTTGTAAAAGAAATCATCAATATAAGTTAAGTGATAGCTTCTATTTAAGAAGCTTTAGCTTATTAGCTTATTTCTCAGCTTTTTCCTTAAGCACTTTTCCATTTTATATTTTTCTTAGGTCTCTGTACTTATAATAGATTTTTAGAAAAAATTTCATATTTTTCACTGTTCATTTGCTATTTTTCTTAATTTAATTTAGTTTTTATTAATTAATAATTAGTTAATAATTATTAATAATTAATTTAAAAGTCAGAAAAATACAAATTTAATTTTAAAATTTGTTTTAAGTTATTTTAGATTTTTAGAAATTTAATTTTCATTTTTCTAGTGTAAAATCATATTTAGTTATAATTTAGTGTAATTTAAATAATTAAAAGTAATTAGTAAATTAGTAATTAATTAATAATAAATAATTAAATAGTGTAAAAAATATTTTTCTTTTTCCAAAAATTTTATTTTATCATTCGGATTGTAAAAATGTAATTTTTATATTCGTAGGCTTTTTATTTCTTAAAACTCACGTTTTATTTCGTACGTCTACGTAAATTTAAATCAGACGTACGCGTTTTTAAGTTTTAAGCGTTTTCGGGTTTTCTAATTTTACAGTCTTGTTAATATAGCTTATTCAAGCTATTTCCTTTTATATTTCAGTAGTGTAATCAATCACAACCCTTTTCTGTCCAAATTCACCCGATCACAAACCCGTTTTGATAGCATCACACCTCGTCGGGATATAACGACCCGGGGAAACCCTGTATTCCACGGAGCATTGACTCTAAGTTGTTTGACTTTGTTGTCCATTTACTTGGTCAATTTAAGTTGACTGTTTGGAGCCAATCAAATTTTGGCGCCACTGCCGGGAAGGTTGTACGCGTTATTCTAAACGGTTTGAAAATTAGTGAGTCTGGATACACGCTCATTGTACATTTATCCATCCTTGTTCATATTTTCTTATTTTTATATAAAAACAAAACAAATCATGAATTTTACCATTTCAGATTACTCAAGGATTACTTTGTGTGATCTAAGAGGAAACTATTTGGTCTTTCAAAACGATTACCAAAAACCTTTTAAATAAGTTTTCAACGAACACAAAAAACCCAAAAATATTTTTCCTTACCCTCTAACCGTTTGATTCTACCTTTTTATACCCCTCTCATGTATAATTTTTATGGTGTCTCTCGGCTACACGTGTTTTCACTGTAAAAGCCCGATTGAGAACGGCTATCGTTGTTTCCGGTGTATTTGTGAGAAATGTGGAAATAATTGTAGTAACAGATTTTGTATTGTGTGCAATTTGTTCATAAATCCAAATTCTCCTAATGATTCACCAAATCTTTCTGACGACCCTCTTCACACATCTTCATTGAAACAACTTCATTGCGTTAGTTGTGGAGATCCGTTAGGAGATGGTTCACTCTCTGAACGGTGCAATTGCAATGATTGTGGATTTAGACATGAACTTTATGCATGTTATGTTTTGAGAACTGAACCTACATTCACCTCTGATTATGATCGGAAATTTTGTGAATATTCTCAAAACGACTTCAACCACCTTCCTCATAACCCATACGAGCAAGAACCATATCATTCAAATTTCAATGATGCTTCGTATAAAAATACACCAAGTTTTTCTTGTGAGTATTGTGGAGGTCCTCATGACAGTTCTAATTGTCAAACTGGGAACCTGCTTGTCTATGAGCAAGTTCCTAGTAACGATTACGAATTTGGTTTTAACCAATATCCACATAACTCACAGGATCAGTCACAACAGTTCAACTGTTGTACATACTGTGGAGGTTTACATCTCGGCTCTGATTACCAACATATGTACACACCTATCTTTAAGCCCGAACTTTATGACAATTATGACATACGTCATTTTGATCAACCTCCACAGCCTTACACTCTTTCTCATGATTTCATCCAAGACATAAAAGAAATACAAGTGTTATTAAACACTTGTCATGATGAGCTTCTTGGTCATGAACAACATGAGAAATCCATGGAAGAATTGTTAGCTGAAGAACAGGCTGCTAAAATAAATTCCCAAGATGCCATTGAAAAATCTATTAGGGAATCAATTGAAAAAGAAAAAGCAGCCAGATCTAGCTCTCAATTCCGTTTCATTCCTGATGACAGTGATGATGAAGATACCCTTGATATCCTTGAATTTTATAAAGATTCATCAAACTCATCAGTTGAGATTCCATCTCAATCTGCTGTTATCACAACCGAGGTTCCCACTCATTCTCTGAACATGGGGGACGAGAATCTTGACACTGTTGCTGAAAAGGAATCGGACGAATTCATAAAGTCTAGTGTTGAGAACCTTGTCCCAATCCCAAGAGAGTCATAGGGAATTCTTGATCATATGTGTGATATCCATCATCCTCTTGTCTTCCCAACTAATCATGTTGAGATGTTCTCCGATTCTACTTATGACGATTCGTTGTCTTGTGGAGACATTAGTTATGTGGAAGAATTACCTTCTGAGCTAGTCAGCTTAGAAGAAGGGAATGATGAAGAGATTGACACTGAAATCCAAGATGAAGCTCTTCGGGCTACATTACTGAATGTCAGTCTTCTCATTTCTAAAATCGAGGCTTTCAAGAAGAAACCTATTTCATCTCCTATCCTCATTAAGGATAGTGACATTATTTCCGATGATCCTATACCGGAACTTGAAGCCTTCACTTTTGATCCTATGGGAGAGAATATTAGTGGCAGTACCACTTCTCATTCTCATAATTCCCTCCCCGAGTATGATTCATTCATCTTTGAGGAGTTCTCCTGTGAACTCACTCATATCATATCTCCACCAGAGTAAGATAATTTCTACTTTGATCTAGACAAAGATGATCTTTGTATTTCGAAGGGAAATATTCTCAGCCATGAGAATTTGCGTGATATCAAAATCCCATCCCTCCCACCCATTATATGTCTAGACCAAATGAGCTTAAATGATGAGATTCATGATATGGAAACTATGAATTCTCTTTCTGATGATGATGACTTTATCTTGATTGTCATCAAGATCTTTCTTCCCTTCTTCACCTACCGGCTGACTTCTCCTGTTCTTCATTCCTTCGGGAATGAAGACATTATATTTGACCCCGGAATCACCGCTTATAGTTTATACTATTTAAAGCTGGGTACTTATCTCATCGGTGTGGAACTTTCACGTGCTTCAAATGTTTGTCCAAACATCTTGAATAAAAGTCCGATGGAGATTGTTTCTTCCACATCTTGCTTCCCCAAGAACAAATGAATTCGGGGTCGAGTCAAGCTAGCGACTCAGTAAACAAAAAGAGTAGCATGCATATGGGGTTTTCACCGTAAGTGTGGGGGAGTTGCCCCTGCTGTTGTTACAATAAAAAAAATGTATGTATATATATCTATAAATAAAGTGAAAAATAGTGTTTCCACATTTGGCTTGTAATGTTGCCTTTTTACGTTCAAAGAGTCGGCATAATAGCCGGGACTTTGAATATTGAGGACAATATTCAATTCTAAGTGTGTGGGGGGGGGGGGGGGGGGGGAATTCTAGCGAATTTGATCACATTTTACCTTCTAGTACCCCCGTTTTTGGCCAAAAATTTTAAAAATTTTTCACTTAAGTTTCAAAATTTTTATGGTTATCAGTCCACCATGTCTAACCGACATAAGGACTGGCTAATCCAGGAGCAAACGGCTCTTGGTAAAGATATATCAAATCCGTTTATGGCTGACAATTTGCCGAAAATTGTATGGTATTCAACTCACCATATCTTTAATAGTGAAGAGTTGGTTAGCCCGCAAGGTTATGGCTTGTGGTAAAGGCAGTGGAAAACCATAATTGGTAATCAACTCACCAAGATGATAACTGTATTTTATCAAAGAGTTGGCTAGTTCAGAAGCAAACAACTTCTGGTAAAGACAAATCAAATCAGTTTAAGGCTGATGGTTTGCTCAAAATCATATGGTTATCAGTGTACCATATTGAACTGAAACATTTGGCTACTCCAGAAGTAATGGCTTTTGGTAAAGAGACATAAAATCCATTAAATTTTCAAAACAGTTTATTTTTGGATTCTATATTGCTAGGGACTAGCAATAATTTAGTGTGGGGGATTGATGAGTGCTCAAACACTCATCATTTTTGGTCAAATCCGGGCTGCAAAACATTTAAAAACACTCAAAAACGCATCAAAATACTGAAAATATCCCAAGATTGTGTTTTATATGTTTCAGATGCAAAATGATTAAAAACAGATAAAAATGAACAAAGTTTGCACAATTGGCAGTTTCAGTCCCCCAACTTTCAAAACTTGTCAAATTTAGTCCCTGAGCATTTATTTTGAAAGATAAGTCAACCCAAGTCCTTTAAAAGTCAAATATTATCAAAAATAGTACTTGGGTAAAAAGTTTTGAAAATTTACAATTTTGGTCCCTTGGTTACTCAAATTGTCAACATTGGTCCTTGAATGAAAAGTTTGAAGCAATTACAGTTTTGGTCCTCCAAGTTTGTAAAATGGCAGTTTTAGTCCTTGAAGGTCCAAAAAATGAAAAAAATGCAATTCTTATCCTTGGGCTATTGATAAATGGCAAATATTACCCTTGGATAACTTTGGAACAGTACCCCAAACCAGCCCCTCCAATTTCAGAAATTGCAAATTTGGTCCTTGGAATTAAATTACATCAAACGGACCCTTGTATTATTCTAAACCCAAAATCCACTCCCAAAACATAAATCCACCCAAGCCCATTTAACTCCCAAAGCACATCCCCCTTTTTAATAAAAATGCACCACTAGGTCAAACACAGTCAAACCCCATCTCCTTTACCCCTTTCCCTGGATTCCAGGGCTCAACACAACACCATCACCTCCCTGTACCTTCCCCGACAATATTGTTCCCCCTCCATTCCCCAAGGCACCTACCCAGCCACCCTACAAACCCACCCCCATGTGATACTTCACCTCTCCATTCCTCCAGGTCACCAATCCTCTACAATACTTTGGTGCCAAAACCCATTTAAGGGTTGAGATGAAGCAAAAGTAATCCAAGGGCCAAAAAGAGAGATGGGAAAGAGACAGGAAGCAAGGAGACATGTGAAACCCTAGAATTTGGAGTATAAATAGAAAATGTTGTAGCCATTTTGATGGCAATAGGTAGTAGTAGTTAATTAGGTTTAAGTAGGGTTTTACGCAAATTTTCTAAAGATTAAGTCTCTGTACTCTTTATTGTTTTTCAATGAAAGTTTTAATTTGTGGTATTCTAAATTCTAAGTCTTTTCTCATAAAAAGCTCAGCTTGAAACCTTGCTCATTACTGCTTATTTCTGTTTTGTATTGCTTATTAATTCTTATTAGTTACTAATTATGCTTAGTTCCTAGCCTATATTCCTTTTTCTACTTGTTAACTGTCACATTGAGATTTCTTAGTTTATCTTAGTTGCTTATCTTATACTGCTTATTCAAAGTTGAATACTTCTTGTTATAGGTTAAAGGTAGGCTAGGAAATTCTGGAACTTAGGTCTTGTAGTGGTCATAGTTTCACAAAGAAAAATCAACCCATGTTCACCCACTGCCCCATTTTACCCATCCCTGTGCACTTGCAATAACTGACCCAAACTACCCTTTTGATCTTGTTCCCAGTTGAACTTAGCATAGTTTTAGCTTGTGATATCCATTGCACCATTAGTTAGCAGTAGCATACTTATGTAGTAGGTCCTATTTTTTCATTTAGAACCCATTTTCTCATTTGATTCCTGACTATTAGTCTACTCACCCAACTGCAGGCCTGCTGCAGCCCCAAACACCACCACTCCACCATTTTTCATTTCTTCATCAGTTGACCATTGGCCCTGAAAATCGATCTACTGCTTATTTGCTAGCTTGTTCATAAGCTAGTATTTTTAGTTTAATTTTTAGATTTTATTTGCTTAAGCTTATAGCCCCTAAATTTGCTCCCCTGTATTTGCAGCCCTGCACCTTAGTTTTAGTTCATTTTCATAAGCTTCAAATTTGTTCCTCTTGGTAGATTATTGTATTATTTTAGTTGTTTTGTAATTACTGCAGTAGTGTTTACATGTTCATATGCTTAATGCCCATTTTCCAGCTTATTTGCCAACTTATTTGGTGTCAGCATATGCTACTCAGTGACACCTTTACACTGATGAATCAGTGTGGAGTGTCCAACTTTCAAAGCCCCCTCAGAGCTCAATTGTGGGAATTAGC
Source organism: Artemisia argyi (assembly GCA_030686995.1). NCBI lineage: Eukaryota > Viridiplantae > Streptophyta > Magnoliopsida > Asterales > Asteraceae > Artemisia > Artemisia argyi. The sequence continues at coordinate 748,192 of JARVZY010010672.1, forward strand.
TTGTGATCTTAGGTGTTTTGAGAAGCCCCTCTGGCCATCTTCTTATGCATGTGTTTGTTTTTCCATAAACTGCTTATTTGCATTGTTTACTTTAACCATCAAGTCCTTATCATTTAACCATGTACACTGAGTGCTCATTGTGAGCAAGACTCGTTCACAAACTCCTTGTGAGCTTTTCAGTAAACTCAAGCTTGTGTACTTTGGATTTTTAGAGATTTATCATGGCCAACTTGTAGGATCTAGGCTTAGTTTGGACTTATTAGCTTATTTTATAAGGTGAGTAGTGGCATGCAAGTGACCACTTGGGCCTGTTTGGCTGTGTAGTTTATCTAGTTGCTTGCTTTTGCTTATTCTGTGCATTTCAGTAGGATTGTCTGTTTGTTTTAGCTTAATTTGAACTCATCTCATTAGAATATAGCTTATTCCCCATTAGTTGTTCAGATAGTTGCTTCTTTATTAGCTTTTTCAGCTTATAACTTCCTTTTTAGCTTAGTTTGTAATCTGTTACACTAATCAGCTCTTTCTCAGCTTATTTTTTTAGTTTAAAAAAAAAGTTCCTTTGCAAAAGTTTCTTATTTACAGTAGGATATTAGTTTTGTAAAAGAAAATCATCAATATAAGTCAAGTGATAGCTTCTATTTAAGAAGCTTTAGCTTATTAGCTTATTTCTCAGCTTTTTCCTTAAGCACTTTTCCATTTTATATTTTTCTTAGGTCTCTGTACTTATAATAGATTTTTAGAAAAATTTTCATATTTTTCACTGTTCATTTGCTATTTTTCTTAATTTAATTTAGTTTTTATTAATTAATAATTAGTTAATAATTAATTTAAAAGTCAGAAAAATACAAATTTAATTTTAAAATTAGTTTTAAGTTATTTTAGATTTTTCAAAATTTAATTTTCATTTTTCTATTATAAAATCATATTTAGTTATAATTTAGTGTAATTTAAATAATTAAAAGTAATTAGTAAATTAGTAATTAATTAATAATAAATAATTAAATAGTGTAAAAATTATTTTTCTTTTTCCAAAAATTTTCTTTTATCATTAGGATTGTAAAAATGTAATTTTTATATTCGTAGGCTTTTTATTTCTTAAAACTCGCGTTTTATTTCGTACGTCTACGTAAATTTAAATCAGACGTACGCGTTTTTAAGTTTTAAGCGTTTCCGGGTTTTCTAATTTTTCAGTCTTGTTAATATAGCTTATTCAAGCTATTTCCTTTTATATTTCAGTAGTGTAATCAATCACAACCCTTTTCTGTCCAAATTCACCCGATCACAAATTTGATACCATCACACCTCGTCGGGACATAACGACCCGGGGAAACCTTGTATTCCACAGAGCATTGACTCTAAGCTATTTGACTTTGTTTACCATTTACTTGGTCAATTTAGGTTGACTGTTTGGAGCCAATCAGATATGAACATAAAAAAACAGTGATTTTACCAAGAGCCCGCTATGACTGGGTTCATTTAAGGTTCCAGGATTTTAAAACAGTGAGTGAATATAATTCTGCTATGTTTAAAATTACCTCACAATTAACTTTGTGTGGAGAAAAAATCACTGATGAAGAAATGCTTGAAAAAACATTCTCTACATTTCATGCCTCAAACTTACTATTGCAACAACAATACCGCGAAAGAGGCTTTAAAAAGTATTGTGACTTGATCTCATGTTTACTTGTTGCGGAACAAAACAATGAATTATTGATGAAAAACCATGAATCACGTCCAACTGGATCCGCTCCACTTTCGGAAGCAAATATGGTTAATGGAGGTCGCGGTCGTGGATCTAACCGTGGACGAGGACGTGGCCATGGACGTGGCCGTGGTCGTGGACATGGCCAAGGGCGTGGTTTTGGCCGAGGTAATTATCATGGTTTTTAGTTCGGAAATACAAGTGGTCACAAAAAGTGGCAAGATAAAGGTAAGATGATCAAAAATGATGGAGGTGAAAAAACAAAAGGTGCCATTGAAAGTGTATGTTATCATTGTGGCGGTACTAATCATTGGGCCCGTGCATGTCGCACACCCAGGCATTTGGTGGAACTCTACCAACGATCCCAAAAGAACAAAGGAAAAGGGGTCGAAGTTAATTTTGCATATGATGAAGGGAAAATTGATAGCTTTGATATCGATAGCCTCGGTATTGACAACCTTGGTGTTCCTGAAGACCCAAATGATAACACTCATTTGGATGTCATTGATTTCCTCATAAATGAGTGATCCATAAACAAAGTGTCAATAAAGCCAAGAATAAAACATCTTCATATCGATGATGATCTTGTTTGTTTTGTTTATTTTCTTTCAAGTTTACATATGTTGTCCTATGACACGTACTTTATTTATAATTATTCACTTGGCTTAATAAAACATGTTATTTCCTTTTAATTAATCCGTTAAACATTCTAGTTATAATATGTGTTTTATTTTGAAGAATATGGATCATGTAGCACAACTTATTATTGATGATGAAGACATATGTCTAGTGGATAGTGCAACCACACACACGATACTTAAAAAGGATAAATATTTCTCACATTTAAACATACAAGATGTTGATATAAATAATGCGTAAAAACGTTATAAATATTTTTCCATATCCCTATGTTTCCACGATCACAAAATATAAAATCATTAACCGTAAAATCATTACGTAAATAAGTATTTAGTGACAAAATATCATTTTATCCAACTAATTCACTTAAGGTATGAATAAACAAGTGCCTAATACATTTTATGATCAAAGGAAGGTTTAATTACTAATTACAAATTATATAAAATGGTATAAACATTTTATATATTTAATTAAGAAAAACACTTTTGGTAATTAAAGGAAAATGTTTATTTCACAATAAATATATGAATTCAAATTTTTAACAAAATTCAGTTAAATTTTCACCAAATAAACTTTCCCCAGAAAAGACAAAAAATTTGGCCGTTTCAGTGGGTGGCCCCCTTAATTTTAAGGGGGCCGGCACACAATTAAGGGGGCCGGCATACGCTCCTGTGTCAGAATTCTTTGCCTATAAACACTGGTTCAAATCTGAATTTTTTCCTCACCTTTTGCACAAAAACTTTATGTTCTAATTCTCTCAAATCATCTTCCTAAATCCTTTGATCATAAACATATTAGTTCTTGTTTCAAGTGATCCAATCCTTCATCATTCAAAGTGCAAGAGAAGAGTACTCCTCCAACATCTTGTTAAGAAGTATTGTAGGCTTGTGTATATTGTAAAGGTGTAGAAGTTGTGTAATAGATAGATCTAGGTGTGTTAGTAGTTGTGAATAGAAGTAGTTGTGTTGGGTAGAAGTAGTGTTGTGTGAAGTAGTGTAGTAGTAGTGGTGTGCATAAGTTGTGAAGAAGGCGTGTAGTGGTGTGAGATTGGTTCTAGCTACTATTAGGACTCGACATTTAGCTTAATTAGTGTCGTTAATCGGTGTAAGCAAAAGTTGTGTAAGGTTTTCTCCGCCAAAAGGGAGCTCGTTGTGTTAGTGAAGAAAACTCTCGAGTAGGAGACTCGAGGAGTGGAGTAGGGCAAGGAAGGAGACCTTGTAGCCGAACCACTATAAATCCGTTGTGTCTTGGTTTGATCTTTCCATCTCTTGTTCATTATTCTACTTACATCTTTATTGTCTACATACTTACATATATTTGCATCTAGTTGTAGCTTGTGATATTATGCTAAAATTGATTTCACACAAAGTTCAAACAAAAGGTTCATTCACAAAATAAAGTTTTTATAAATAACCTAAAAAGATACAATATATATACACATATACTAGCGAAATTGATCACCTAGATTGAGTAGATTTTTACAATAAATCTTGTATTAAAGATTTTGAAAACAAAGTTTTGAAATAAAAAATTGACATAAAACTATTCAACCCCCCCCCCCCTTCTAGTTTTCGACAATTGGCATCAGAGCTACGTTAAACAAGATTTTTAAAATAAATTGTATTTTAAAACTTGTAATCGATCTATGGAATCGGAAAAATATTTAGAAGGAAAAATGACATTTAAACCACCATATTTTGAAAATGAGAATTTTAGTGAATGGAAAAATAAATTTGAAAATTATGTGAAATCAATAGATCAAGATCTTTGGCACATCATTTCAATTGGTGATATTCAAACAAAAACGGATTTTGAAAAACAATACAATTACTCTCAAACAAAGATTGATAAAAATACCAAAGCCAAACTAATGATTTATAAAACCCTCCCTGGAATTGAATATGAAAGGGTATTCGTTTGTAAAATGGAAAATGATATTTGGAAATGTTTTTTAAACTTTCACCAATGGAGATGTCAAGCCAAAGAATATAAACTTGATGTTGCACAAGAATTAATTGTTCTAGAAAATTTAATAAACAAACATTTAGTTGATGTAAATACAAGTGCTACTAGTTCAAACATGGTCATTAAAGGTATTAATGACGAAGATTACATGAGCCAAATCCGAAGAAAGATTATTAATGAAACATGGAGCGACATGGAAGATGAAGAGGATCGGTATATAGCATGTGAAGATTGTGAAGCATATAAAGCCCCAAATGAGGTACAATCAGAAACCAAACATTTTTGCTATGATCAATTCATATTAGAATTTTCAAAATTAGAAAGTAACTTCAAAAGTTTTTGCAACATAAACTCAAATATCACTTTTAAAAATGAATCTTCAACATCCACTCAAGAAAATTTTGAAAAAGGAAAAATACTTGCTAAATTTGAAAATAGCTCAAAATCATTAATATACTTACTTAATACTCAAAAGGCTTTTGGTGACAAAACCAGATTAGGATTTAATACTAATGATACGTTGACAAATAAATCAAAGCAAATAGAGTTTGTAAAACCTAGTGGAGAAATTTAGAAAATTACTCTAATCATAACAATTGTTTATCTTTTGAGACAAGAAGAACATTATCATTGTATGGAAACATATTGATAAGAAATTCTTGCACTTGTTAACAACATCTATACCATATGCATTTTAAATGCAATGGATGTTGTGACTAACCATCTAGGACCCATAAGACTTTGGGTACCAAGTTGTTTTACATGTTAGGTATCTCAATCATGTGGATTGGCACACTTGCATATACGTGAAGTTTGATGATCTATTAAGACTTGTATTTGAACCTTCACGTGTTTATGCTTCAAGTACTTGCTTGCGATACTTTGATGTTTTCTTGTTACGAGTTCTCTATTGCATTGCCTTCTCTCTACGATCTTCTTGGTACTCGTTACTTCCTCTTTTCACTCTCTCATATGTCTTATTGAATTAATTCTCTTTAAGACGCAAGGTACGTTCTCTCTTTTATTATAATGTAAATTTCCAAAATTGTTAATTGCATGTTCGTGTGATAATTTTGTTTATTGTATTATTTACACTGCGGATATATTCACTAAACCCTTTTAGCATGTACAACTTAATCACTAGCGTTTAGGATTAGGAATGATGGAGCAAATTGACAAAATTCTATTGATTTTTCATAAATAAATTATTGCATAAAATTGCTTTATTTTATCTTCCTCATTCTTGAGTCTAGGTAATTACTTCACACAAAAATTGAAAATTGAGAACTATACATTGCATGATTTTTTTTTTTAAACTCAATCTATCTAAACTGTCCACATTTTTAGCCACAAATATTGTAAGTCATTCATTTCATCAAATTTTGGTCATAATCATCATTAAGTATTTCACTTCAATTTTTTCAACATCATTTTGGCTCTTTCAAATCAAGTTTAGAATTTTCATAACTAAATACTTTCCATAAGATTAAAATGCCTTATTAACATTAAAACCCCTTTACTACAAATCCTCTTAATGAAATTTCTCTTTGATTAAACACTACTTTTCAAAAACTTTTCTTAAACACATTGTTGAATAATGCTAAAAACGTTTTCTCATTAATTGTGCTTGATACTACACATGTAATTGTCATATTATATAATCAAATATATATTTTTGACAAACGTGGGTTTAACAAATAAAATCAGGGAGATTTCGGATTGCTTCTTAAGATTTTTTTTGCATTAGGAGTTAAAGCAATCGCATCTTCACATATGTTGAATTTAGACACAAATTCTTAGTAAGACATAAGTCATTTTGTCACATTTGTTCCATCACTAGCTTCCCACTCACTAATTGCCTTGGCCTCTTTTTATTAAGATAGTTACCTTAGGATATATAACTTGCTTAATTGTCCCTTTACATGATTTCCTTTGCATGAAATTATATTATATGCTTAGTTGCCTACATGCATACTTCTCTTGCATACTCCATTAAGATAATACTTGATTAAGTTGCCTAAAGAGATGAACTAGCCCAAAATCAAACCTCCAAACAAAGATCTTTCTGGAAAAATTTCTGTCAAAAACCATTTCAAGCAGTCTGGGAACCAGGCTCTGGGCGGCCCCCATAATTATAACGGGCGGCCCCCTTAAAATTAAAGGGGCCGGCCAATAATTAAAGGGGTCGGCCACCTGATGGTCGAGGTTCCCTGTTTGCTTTCTGCTTTTTAGCCCATTTCAACCTATTTTGATTCCTCACTTCCCTAAAATCACAAACACACTTTGTCTAGTAAATCCTCCACTAATTTATCCTTCCATAAACACATAATCATCACACTATAAATACATCTCCTCATAACTTATCCTTGTTCAACCATTCCATCATGACCTCTCCCAACAAACCAAAATCAAAATCCTCTAAGCTAGCAAGGATGACTGAAAAACCCACATGGAGAAAGAAACAAAGCCCTCGAAACAAATCCGTCACAACAAGTGGATTTGGTAATCAATCAACACCTCCAAACACCTACTTTCCCAACTACACTCCTAAATCTCAAGGACACTCCTTTGAACCACTCTACAAACCTTACCACAATGGCCAATCATCCCACTTCATCCCAAATCATACATCCTCATTCCCATCCAACTACAACGATCCATATCACTTTGGTCAATCATCAAACTACAACCCCAACTACACAACACCAATTCATCTACCTCCACCAAATGACTCGCTCCACATTACCACGGAAAGGGAAAAGTTCCGTGAAGAAATCAACCAAATCCGTGATCTTAGTGATCTTAATGCTATGCATCTTGCACAACGCAACTTGCACAAAACTCCATCCTCTCCTTACTCAAATTGCCTGCCTCACTCCCTTAACTTGGATCAAGTCATCAACCACACCCACTATTGTCCTTGTTGCTACTTTCTCCAAAAACAAATCCTTGACCTAAGCGAAGATATTTCGTGGATCGAATATCTCCTCACTCGTCCACATCCAATACCTCCATTAGTTAGGTATAACATACCTAGATCCACTCCTTCCGCTCCACATCCCTCACCATCATACCACTAAATCCAATCACCATGTTTCCATCTCCTAATAAATTCACCACAAACCTTTGTACCCCATGCAAGTTCAAGAGACCTCAAGTTGGCAACTTATTTATATCTAATGTAGTTTGCTAGAAAAGCATATATGTATACACATATATGTATGTCTTTGTACTAATGATTATGTTTCTAACATAATCTACTTTAATAATCTATAAATGTGACTTGTGTTCTATTAATATTATTTGTTTGGTGTTTATGCATGCTTTTTCCCTTGTGTTTAATCTATGTTTGCATAGTTAGTTTATGATTATATGTGCTTCTCCAGTAAACCAAAACTAAAATAAAATGTTCCAATAGAGCTTGCTACAAACACAAAACCAAAATAAACCATTTTTAGAAAATTTTTGAAATTTGGTCGTCTGGGATTTTACCAGATGGGAGGCCCCCATAATTAACATGGGCCGCCCCTTTAATTTTAAGGGGGCTGGCCAAGAATTAAGGGGACCGGCCACCTGGAACAGTTTTTACACTGTTTTCTTTTGCAACTTGTGATTCCTTTTGCTAGTCCCAGCTACCATTTCCCTTAAAAACTAAACTGATTTTGGAATCTAACAATGCAATTTCAAATTAATTCTACTTCTAAACATGATTCCATGCTATATAACCCTTATACACCTTTCATCCACACTCCATTATCATCATCAACCTCAACAAATTCATCATATCATCACCAAAAACCACCACCTCCAACAAAGCCAAGAAACAAAAACTTGTTATCATCCCACCAAAACAACTCTTTATTGATCTCACTAATGAAGACAATACCACTCCATCACCACCACCTCAATGTTCATCTCCTAGTGCTCCAAATGCACCATCCAAAACACCATCAACACATGGAACCTCCACCTCTTCCATACCATCATCATCATCCATCAATGACTACATCAACACTCACCTATCACCTCCACCAAGAGTACCACCACCACCACCTATTGAAAATGCATCTTTAGACATTACTCTTTCAATATCACCCATCACACCTCTTGATGCTCATTTCTCACCATCACCACTCAACCAACCAAACTTCAACCCCATCCCATGGAGCTTACTTGAAGCCCATGGTGATACTTGCCTTTGTTGCATCCATAACCATACCATCATCTTTGGCTTGAGAGATGAAATACATTACATGTTTTCATACATTGAAAGCTTGTTTCCTCAACCTCAACCAACAACATCCACTCCTCCACCACCAACATCAACCACACATCCACCTCCATCAAACACACCTCCATCAACTTCATCATCTCCACCTACAACATTGATCCTCCCAAACTAAGCATGGCTCATGGTTGGAAAATAAATTTGTGTAAACCATTTTGATGACAAGCTCTAGAAAAAACATTTCTATTAGAGTTTTGGTTGATTGTAAGCCCTTAAGGCTTTAGTTTATTAGTTGTATTATTCATACATCTTGGATGCATGTTGCTTGTATTTTCTTCTATTTTATGAAGTGTTTTCTTCCATGCTTATATTGCTTGCCTTATATATATATATATATATATATATATATATATATATATATATATATATATATATATATATATATATATATATATATATATATATATATATTGTTGCATGTATATATATTGTATGTTCTAAATATTTTTGCAAGCATTCAATATCTCGATTTGTCATTTAACCTTAAAACGAGGGGGAGTACACATCAAGGGGGAGCTCATCCGACTTCGGGTTAACCTTATTGATGTTCACAAAAAGGGGGAGAAGTGATATAAACACACTAAATACTTGGATATATAATAATTTTTTATTTAATGAGTTTAGATTTTGTAATCATCAAAAAGGGGGAGATTGTTGATATAAATAATGCGTAAAAACGTTATAAATATTTTTCGATATCCCTATGTTTTGACGATCACAAAATATAAAATCATTAAACGTAAAATCATTACGTAAATAAGTATTTAGTGACAAAATATCATTTTATCCAACTAATTCACTTAAGGTATGAATAAACAAGTGCCTAATACATTTTATGATCAAAGGAAGGTTTAATTACTAATTACAAATTATATAAAATTGTATAAACATTTTATATATTTAAGAAAAACACTTTTGGTAATTAAAGGAAAATGTTTATTTCACAATAAATATATGAATTCAAATTTTTAACCAAATTCAGTTAAATTTTCACCAAATAAACTTTTCCCAGAAAAGACAAAAAATATGGCCGTTTCAGTGGGCGGCCCCCTTAATTTTAAAGGGGCTGGCACACAATTAAGGGGGCCGGCATACGCTCCTGTGTCAGAATTTCTTTGCCTATAAATAATGGTTCAAATATGAATTTTTTCCTCACCTTTTGCACGAAAACTTTCTGTTCTAATTCTCGCAAATCATCTTCCTAAATCCTTTGATCATAAACATATTAGTTCTTGTTTCAAGTGATCCAATCCTTCATCATTCAAATTTCAAGAGAAGAATACTCCTCCAACATCTTGTTAAGAAGTATTGTAGGCTTGTGTATATTGTAAAGGTGTAGAAGTTGTGTAATAGATAGATCTAGGTGTGTTAGTAGTTGTGAATAGAAGTAGTTGTGTTGGGTAGAAGTAGAAGTAGTGTAGTGAAAGAGAAGTAGTGAAGTTATGTGAAGTAGTGTAGTAGTAGTGGTGTGCATAAGTTGTGAAGAAGGCGTGTAGTGGTGTGAGATTGGTTCTAGCTACTATTAGGACTCGACATTTAGCTTAGTGTTGTTAATCGGTGTAAGCAAAAGTTGTGTAAGGTTTTCTTCGCCAAAAGGGGGCTCGTTGTGTTAGTGAAGAAAACTCTCGAGTAGGAGACTCGAGGAGTGGAGTAGGGCAAGGAAGGAGACCTTGTAGCCGAACCACTATAAATCCGCCGTGTCTTGGTTTGATCTTTCCATCTCTTGTTCATTATTCTACTTACATCTTTATTGTCTACATACTTACATATATTTGCATCTAGTTGTAGCTTGTGATATTGTGCTAAAATTGATTTCACACAAAGTTCAAACAAAAGGTTCATTCACAAAATAAAGTTTTTATAAATAACCTAAAAAGATACAATATATATATACACGTATACTAGCGAAATTGATCACCTAGATTGAGTAGATTTTTACAATAAATCTTGTATTAAAGATTTTGAAAACAAAGTTTTGAAATAAAAAATTGATGTAAAACTATTCAACCCCCCCCCCCCCTTCTAGTTTTCCACACAAGAATCAAATGTGAGTACTATCTCGGGTAGTGCAAAGCTAATAAAAGGTTATTGGAAAAGCACATATATTATTACCTGAAGGTACAATGTTTAAAATTGACAATGCGTTATTTTCCCCCATGTCTCAAAGGAATTTATTAAGTTTTAAAGATATTCGTCAAAATGGATATCATATTGAGACTACAAATGAAGGACATGATGAGTACCTTCATATTACGAACGTGATTTTGGGTAAAAAGAAAGTGTTAGAAAAGTTACCCGCATTTTCATCCGGGTTGTATTACACTAAGATTAATATTGTTGAAACAAATGTGGTCATAAATAAGAAACTTATTGACCGAGAAAAATTTATTGTTTGGCATGATCGGCTAGGCCATCTCGGATCATTAATGATGCGAAAGATAATAGAGAATTCAAAAGGACACCCATTAAAGGACCATAAGGTTCTTGAAACAAAAGATATTACATGTGTTGCTTGCTCAAAAGGAAAATTAATCACACGCCCATCATCAGCTAAAGTAGGGAATGAATCCCTTAATTTTCAGGAAAGAATCCAAGGGGATATATGTGGGCCTATACATCCACCTTGTGGACCATTTAGGTATTTTATGATTTTAATCGATGCATCGACTCGATGGTCACATGTGTGCTTATTGTCAAGTCGCAATATGGCGTTTGCAAGATTGCTTGCTCAATTAATAAGACTGAGAGCACATTTTCCAGATTATCCTATAAAGACAATACGTTTGGACAATGTTGGTGAGTTTACATCCCAGACATTTAATGACTATTGTATGTCTATTGGGATAGTGTAGAACATTTAGTACCTCATGTTCATACACAGAATGGGCTCGTTGAGTCTTTTATCAAACGGATTCAAATGATTGCAAGGTCCATGATTATTGTTACACCCCCAAAATCGGGTCCAGCGGAAGCATACTTGTAGCTGGGGTGTAACTCAATCGGTATCACAACATAAGTACAAAAATGGTTTTCACTTCAATTATATAGAATAAAATAGTTAAGTCATAAATGTTGAATTTACATTTTAAAAGTAGTGCGGAAGTAGGCCCTTAAAATGGTTTAAAACGGTCCCCATATAAATAATCAGAGTCTTCTATGACCATGCCATGCCCTGCTAAAACCTCCAGTAGCGTGCCATATGCTTAAAACCTGAAAATACATGCTAAAGTGTCAACACGAGGTTGGTGAGTTCATAGAGTTTGTTAAAAGTATTGTTACGCATATGAATGAAGATTTCCCAGCAAAGGCATCGTAAATCCACTCAGCTACAAGTCCCGCCATAAGAGACTTGTAACCTGTGTGTTTACGACCCACTGCCAAATATGATATAGTTTTGTTTGTGTAAACAATTGTAATAAGATTGATGTAAAAGCATCGTGATTCATAAGAAATTTTCGTATGTACAATAGCCAAAAGTATAAAGTAAGGTGACAATATGTCAAAAATGCTACATTGTCTCTTAAGCTCATGACCCCGAAGCTAGACTTTGTAATGGCCCCACCAGAGTGTTTACCAGACACTCAAATTGTTAAGACATGAAATGCATTCGCACCCGTTGGAGCAACCCAAACGCGAATGGAGGCGTCACCCTCAATAGATCTATTCATTCACTCTCGCTTAGCACTAAAATTAACGGTCCATGATAATAAAGGGGACTTAACTTGGTAGTAATAAGTAAACTTAAGCAATGTATGGAATTTGTAATACTTTGGCATTGTACAAAAATAATTCAAACAGCGTATTCTTCCCCATAAGTAATTCAAATCGTATAAAAGCATAGAACAAGTATTTCAACCATTCAGTAATGTTTGAGAAAATGAATCGCGTTCAAGTAAAACAAGCATTGAATTTAAATAGTATCGAGCATGTATCTTCCCCCAAAACAGTTGTAAAACAAGTAAAAGTAGGGGTTATGAACTCACCTGGTGCAATAGCTACGATGACAACAATGAATACACAGAAATGAGGCACGATCTCTAACCGCAACCTAATATGAATGATATGATCTAATGTAAGAAATGAAATGACGTTACACATGCAAATACGTATGTTATCGATACCACTCGTTAGTTTTGAAAATAGCGTTTATCGTCGAAAAATATATTTTTGACGTCTCGTTAGTTAATAATCACTTTCCATGTAAATATGCTGAAACGGTACTCCACGATCCTTGTTTGGCGTTCTATCGGCAAATATAAGGTTTTCGTCGCAAAATAGCATTTTCGTTACTTGAAAAATATGCCCAATATGGCCTCGTAAAACTAGTCGCGAAATATTGTACGTTAAGTGTTAATGGTCAAGCTCGGCGTTTTTGAAAACCTTGTAACACTATTTTGAAGTCGTGTTATTTAACTTTTGGCTATACGGGTCTTGATTGATGAGGAAATCGACTCTCATTGTTGTTACTTGAAAGTATTATGTTCAACACTTAGAAAATTTCATTATAGTAAAAGCTGTCAAAATATACATAGTTTATCGAGTATATAGACGAGGTCGTAGTTTATTCGTTATAAGTCTATTCGACGAACGGCCAATTGATTTGAAAAGCTTGTTGGAAGATCTTGATTTCATAAAACTACGGCTCGGACTCAAATTGATCCGATCATAAAGAAAAACAGCCAAGAAAGTGGTGTCTCGCAAAGACAGTTTTGCGGCAAAATAATAATAGAAAAGCTAATGGAAATTTGTAAAAATCGTCTAAGTTCAAACGCTTGTATCTTTTTCGTTATAAGCTCGTTTTCTACGTTCTTTATATCCCCGGAATCGTGGGACAACATACTAATATATTTTTGATAAGTCGGGACGGCTAGATCAAGTTTTAGGCCTCAAAACAGTCCATGAAATCTGCTCAACAGCACGGTATTTTTCAGAAAATAGTTTTCGTCGTTAAAATTGAAAATAGTATATCTTTTTCGTCGTAACTCGGATTTTAGTGATTCAAGCGGCCACGGTTTCGTTTTTGAAAGTATTTTCTGAATATCTAACCCAATGTTACCCGGAAACCCCTGAGTTTTCTGAAATTGGCGATTTGGGATAGAACCTATATTTGAAAGTATTTTTCGTTGTTAATATTCGGAAAAATCATATCTCCTTCGTTATTAACTCGTTTTTATCCCCGTTTTCGGCCATAGTTTCGTCTCGGAATGTATTTTCTAAATATTTGGTCAAAAGTTACACCCTTGCCCCTGATCTTTCCACGTTTGCCAAAAAGGGACAGCAACATTTTGAAAGTGTCAAAAATAGATTTTCCTAGTTTCTAACTTGTTCCAACTTCAACCAAACCACTTTCAATCACCACAAAACTAGTCTAATCCTACCATACACCTTCTTAGGGTGTCATGGGTTCCTAAACATCATAAACCAAGTGGATCTAACAAGGATCTAACAATAATTACTTTCTAGGGTTCAAAAGTTTGGTATGTTTAAAATAAAGTGGTATAAGTAACATATGCATGTAGATCTAGTATAAAAACCATATGGATCTTGTATAAACTTGGAAAAATTATAAAAATGAGTTTGTTATACTTACTTGAAGGATGGTGTGATTAGATGATGAAAACCTTAGTATTCTTAAGTTTGTATTTCAAAACCTTACAAGAATAACTTAACTACACTAGGATAACACTTGATCTTGAGAAAATATTTGGTCTTGCCTTGTTCTTCTTGTTTTCTTGGGTGGGTCGATTTGTACCAAGGGAGGAAGAGAAAATGATAAAAGTTTGCTAGTGTGTGTTGTTTATTGAATGAGAAATGAAGGATGAGATGAAGTATATATTTGATTAGTATAAGTCTTGGTCAAAATATCCTTGGTCTTGGTCCAAGGGGGGGCAAAGGGGGCGGCAAAAGGAGGGAAACAAGGGTTTATGTTGGTGGCTAATAAATAAGTTTGTCTATTTGTTGGATGAGCTTGTGTATTTTGCATATACTTTGAGTGTTATCGGGTACCGAGTTAACTAAAAATAATTGTTACCGAGATAAAATAAAATATGACGGAGTTATAAAAGTTGTAAAATAATATTCCTGATGAGAATCGGGTGTTAGAAAAATTATTGAATTGAAATTTCGCAAACCGACAAAGTAATAAGCTCCGAACGTAAAAGGTAATAATTGATTTCAAAACACCGGGTAAATTAATAATATAATTTTTATCTTATTATAATGAGTATAAAAATGTGTTAGGACCATAGCTGGGATTGTCGGATCAATTATTCATAGTGATAGTTTATAGGATAACGTTTATTTAGAAATAAATATACGTAAAAATGTCAAATATACCAAAAGTATTAATTTAAATATCTTACGAGTGGAATAGTATGCAAGTGTCATAATGATGATATGCAGACTATTTCTAGTCCGCATATAATGTCTCAATGATAATGCATGAATTAGCTCCTGAACCAATACGGTTACGCGAATTTTGAATACCCGTAAACAAATTTACGATGACATGAGTAATGCACGTGAATAGTGTATTTCTTCCGGAAATGAATAGTGTCAAGTGAATAGTAAAATTTCTGAACGCTTCTCAGAATATCAGATTGACCTCAAAAATGATGAATAGTAAAATGATGAATAGTAACTTGTGAATAGTAAATTGTCGAAGTTTGGAAAATGACCGGAAATTACGAGTTGTGACAATTATGAAAGTGAAACTGCCAGTTTCTGCTTAGGGCCACGCTGTTCTACATGCAGCAACACTAATTCGTATCAGGCCAACGAGTCACCATACTTACTCCCCATTACAGTTGGTTTTTGGTTAGGAACCAAATATTTCCCATCTAAGAATTTTCGGTTGTGTAGTATATGTCCCAATTGCTCCACCACAATACACAAAGATGGGACCTCAAAGGAGAATGGGAATATATGTTGGGTATGATTCACCATCTATAATTAGATATTTAGAGCCATCAATGGGGGATTTATTTACGGCTCGATTTGCTGATTGTCATTTCGATGAGTCAGTATTCCCAACATTAGGGGGAGAAAAGAAACAGCTGGGAAGTGAAATAAGTTGGAAAGAATTATCATTATCTCATCTTGATCCTCGAACAAAAGAATGTGAACATGAAGTTCAAAAGATAATTCATTTACAAGGGTTAGCAAATCAATTACCAGACGCGTTTACTGACCTTAAAAGAGTGACCAAGTCACATATACCAGCTGTTAATGCTCCTGTTAAAATTGATTTTCCTAAAGAACATTCAGAAATTGCTAATGAGTCTAAGGCACGCCTAAAGCGCGGTAGACCAGTCGGTTCCAAAGATAAAAATCCTCGAAAGAAAAAGGGAGCTTATAATCAAGATGGTCAAACCAAGGGGTCCTCTATAAGGACATTAGACATGACGGTTCAAGATGAACCTCGGGTACCCGAAAATGAAGAGATCTCAATAAATTATATCATGTCTAGAAAGGTATGGAAGCAAAATGAAATCGACATCGATGATGCTTTTGCATAATGTAGCACTAGAAGTTATGGAAAATGATGAGGATCAAGAACCAAAGTCAGTTCAGGAATGCAAAAATAGAAGTGATTGGCCAAAATGGAAAGACGCAATTGAGGCAGAATTAAAATCTCTTGAAAAATGAGAAGTTTTCGGACCGGTAGTCCGTACACCTGAAGGTGTAAAACCCGTTGGGTATAAATGGGTCTTTGTGCGAAAACGAAATGAAAGAAA
This sequence comes from Artemisia argyi, assembly GCA_030686995.1. Taxonomy (NCBI): domain Eukaryota; kingdom Viridiplantae; phylum Streptophyta; class Magnoliopsida; order Asterales; family Asteraceae; genus Artemisia; species Artemisia argyi. Next base: position 764,522 of record JARVZY010010672.1, read on the forward strand.
TGAAATTATGCGTTACAAAGCCCGCTTGGTGGCACAAGGATTTTCACAAAGACCGGGTATAGATTATGAAGAAACATAGTCTCCTGTGGTGGATGCAACTACTTTTCGTTATCTAATTAGTCTGGTAATACAAGAAGAACTCGATCTACGTCTAATGGATGTTGTGACAGCCTATTTATATGGCTCACTTCATACAGAAATATTCATGAAGCTTCCAGATGGTTTTAAGCTACCTGAATCAGGTAAAACAAGTTCTCGAGAACAATATGCAGTTAAACTGAATAAATCTTTGTATGAGTTGAAGCAGTCTGGGCGAATGTGGTACAATCGCCTTAGTGAATATTTATTAAAGGAAGGATATAGAAATGATTCTATTTGCCCATGTATTTTTATAAAAAGGTCTGGATCTGAGTATGTCATAATTGCTGTATATGTTGATGATCTGAATATCATTGGAACTCCAGGGGAGCTTCTAACGGCAGTGGAATGCCTCAAGAAAGAATTTGAAATGAAAGATCTCGGAAAAACAAAGTTTTGTCTTAGATTACAAATTGAACATCTAAAGAATGGAATCCTTGTCCACGAAAATGCATACACAGAGAAGTTGCTAAAAAGATTTTATATGGAAAAATCCCATCCATTGAGCACCCCAATGGTTGTAAGGACCTTAGATGTTGAAAAGGACCCTTTTCGACCTCCAAGTGACGACGAGGAAATTCTTGGTCCTGAAGTACTGATGAGGCGAAAAATGTACCGTTTTTAGGGGGTCATTTAAGCCCGAATTCGAATTTATTTGATCAAATATTGCCCTAAATCGTTCCTTTTGTCATTTTAGGTACTTTTGGAGTAAAATCTGGAAAAGGAAGCATTTTGGACGTTTTTGGAGCATAAAAGTGAAGAAAAAGGCAAAGTCTTAATTTTCCTTGCTGGGAACAGTACCTGACGTCGTCACAAATTTCTTAATGACGGCTTCAAGAGCAATACAAGAGGTGGAAGTGGATGATACAGGTGACGATCCAGAAATTTTTGTACTAAGGAGATGACGGCGTCACCATAGGCCGTCATGGTCCAAATGTTAGTGACGGCCCAGAACAGAATTACACATGACGACGTCAAAACTGGATCTAGGTAATCCGATTTCATTATGGGCGGCGAGTTGACGGCGTCAGAATTTTCTTCTTGACGCCGTCACCCTGTAAAATCTATATATAGTTTTCCAAATTTCATTCATTAGTGTGCAACTTTGAGGGAAAAACCCTAATACGATTTTCACAGATTTTTCAAGGGTTTTTACCCTTTGAAACCTCTTATGTTCAATTGAGATAAGTACTCTTTCAATTCAATCAATATGTCTATGTGTTGCTTGAATATATCTTACACTTGTCTTCAATTTAACATGCTTGGCTAGATCTTTTGTGTGTTTGCTTAGATGTAGTGAAACCTAGATGTTAATTATAGGTTGATTGTTTGTTTATAGTTGTTACGGATGATTGTATTCGATGTTAGGCTTAAGAAAACTGGCAGACTTCCATTGGTAACATGCTTGAACGTCTTAAGAAACATGATCAGAGGTGTACTTTGATTTTTGGTTGTATTTAATGCGTAGGAGAATTCTAATGATCCCATGTTAGGAGCTTCTAACGGCTCGACATAGGAGTGAAGTAGGATCCTATAGAGTTAGGGAATATTGAACACGGCCCGACGACTAGTATTAAGGAATACGACCCGTCATCCATGCAATTGTAACAAACTATCAACCTGTAAAAGATATCTAATGAGTAATGAAACCTAAGTAAACACAATTTTCCCATCATTGTTTACACCACACTAGTTTAATTAGATTTCATTTCATTTTTGTTATTTTATTTTGATTGCATCTTTAGTTATTGGGTTAGTTGACTAGCAACTAATTCCGCCCACTCTTCCAAAAACCGAGATTTTTAATTGCTTTTATAAAAATATAAAAATACAAAAAGAATCATCCCTCACCTCCAGACCTAGTTTTTAGGCTTTCTAATCCTAGCGACACTATTCCTGATTTGAATGATCAATCCCCCGGTACTTGTCACTATACTATACTACAACGATCAGATACACTGCCTGGTGAGGGTTGTAAGCTTCTCGAGATCCCTCGAGAGGTAAAGCCTGGTGCGATTCCCACGTATCAAGTTTTTGGCGCCGCAGCCCGGGGAATAGTTATTGTCTAGGTTAGGATTTCTTTTTATTAGGTCTACTTGCTAGATTCGTTTCTAGCAAGATTTTATTTTTATTTTATTTTTTGTTTTCTTTAGTCTATCTTATTTCTTCGTGTCTTTGTTCATAACCTTTACTATCCGACATTATGGAAGGTGGTAACATCTTTGAACCCATCAACCCACCACAACAAAACCACCCACAAAACCCACCACTAGCAAACCAACCTTTTAGGCCCCAAACCCTAGGAGAGTATTCCCGTCCTAGCCACCAAGGCTATCGAAACACTATTGAGCTCACTAAAGGAGCCAATGTGTCCCCCTTTCGATCCGACACCTTCCGGTTGGTGCAAAGCGGATGTGCATTCCATGGACTTCGTTCCGAAGATCCTAATCAACATCTCAAGGATTTCCTTAAAATTGTAGATTCTATAGACCTTGATGTTACAACTAGAGAGTCGACCCGATTACGCCTATTCCAATTCTCTCTACGTGATCAAGCTAGTCAATGGCTTGAACGTTTACCCGCGGGATCTATCACCTCATGGGATGATCTCACCACTCGTTTCCTTGCTCAATTTTTCCCACCGGGGAGAACTACCAAGCTTAGAAATGATATCTTGATGTTCCAACAACGTCAAGGTGAAACTCTATATGAAGCATGGACTCGTTTCAAGGACTTACTCTAAAAAGTCCCTCATCATGGCATAGATCTTTTGCTCCAAGTCCAAATCTTCTATGACCATATCGATCTCTCCACAAGGCGAACCATTGACCAATTGGCCGGTGGCAAGCTACGTGATCTAAGTGCGGAAGAATCATGGGAACTCATTGAAGATCTTGCTCTCTATGACAACGAAAGTTGGAATGATCCCCGTGATTTGAACAAAACGGTCAAGGCAATATCTATGCCTTCGAACAATTCTAGCACTCCTGACCGTAGGATCATGAAACTTGAAGACCAAGTCAAGTTTCTCATGAAATCTTACGAAGCTCCTAAGCCTTCAAGCCAAGTGAACAAAATCACTTCTTCATGCTAATTATGTAGTGGTCCCCATGACACTCGTGATTGCGTGGAACTCCCCGGACAAGCTTTTGCGGACTATGCATCCTCGCGTACCGACGAAGCGGGAGACAAGTGGTACACTTTCAAACCCGAGCCAAACCCTTACGGTGATTCCTACAACCCTTCTTGGAAAAATCACCCGAACCTTAGGTGGAAACAAAACCAAAACAATTCCTCCAATCCGCCTAATCGTTACCAACCAAACGGTCCACCCTCTAACCGTACTTTCAACAACAATCCTTCCAACAACTATGGTAGTACCAACAATCTTGAAGGATTGATGTCCAAGTTCATGGCATCTCAAAAAGCTCGCTTAGCTAAGTTGGAAACCGAATTCAATCAACAACTAACGGAGATGACCAATAAGATTGACAACTTGTTGAAAGCCCTCAACAACCAAGAGCTAACTACACCTAGAAAGGACACTAGGGACACCAATAGCGGGATCCAAATTAAGGACCCCTCGTCATCCAAACATGTCCACTTTGTCAATGTTGTCACCATTAAGCCAAACGATAAGGATATAGAAGAAAGTGACAAGGATGAGGTTGGAATAGAAACCGAGACTAGGGATGAGGTTAAGGAAGTTGAGGTTAATAAGGGAGAAAAGTTAGAGGAAGTAGAAAACGTAGAAGAGTACTTTGATAAGTTGCCCACCAAGGAAGAACGGGAATATCACAAGGATTTATTCGATGATCCCGAGACACCATATATCCTTGGTTCACCCCTTATTAAAGTAGGTGATCCCTCTAACATCAACATACCATGCAACATTGGGCATATGCATGTATGGAAAGCTTATATCGATCCTAGGTCTCCTATAAACATCATGACTAGGACCTATTATAATTGGGTAATGAAGAAGCAACTTGGTTATAGGATGATGCCCAGCAAGAATTTGATAAGTAATTTTGTAGGAAGAGTGAAAGGATTGCATGTATTTGTAGGAAACTTCACTTATATTACCGACTTTGTGATAGTGGAGGATACTCGTCCGGTAATAGATGATTGCCTAAGTCAAGTTGTGTTCGGAAAACCGTTTGTTGAGGCCTCTAAGATGAGTTATGACCCGACCCTAGGGATAGTTAGATTCAAGGAAGAGAACGATGAGATTGCTTACCAAATGCCCTATAAGATTGAACAATACCGCCTCTTATCAAACATAGAAAAGGAACACAAACAAGCGGTTTACTATAGGAATGATGAGGATAGACGTAGAGGAGTAGAAAATGTTATGAATAGAATACTTGGTTTCTACAAGGAATGCTTGCAACTAGGTCCGGAATACAAAACTAAGATTGGAGATGACCTAGAGAATGAGACCAACGAAGAGGTCACGATAGCCCATGACCTTGAGTCTAGCTACAAGACTCGTAAATAAAGAAAAGCGCTTCTTGGGAGGCAACCCATGTTTTGTGTGATTTTTAATTGTTTGATTGTTATTTGCTTCCGTATGCATGCTTTATTTTTATTGTTGGTAGATCATGTTTCAAACTAAATTGTGAAAGTGCTTTATTTTGTTGTTTAGCTTCGTCTTAACTTCATACAAAGGTATTTTGCAAAAGATAAGTGTAAGGGGAAACCCCAAATATGTTTTTAAGAACGAAATTGATCATGATTCTCCACAATATTAAATGAGCATCTATATTAGTAATTGTTAGAGTCAAATGCTTGTATCGAGTCATAATGATGTTTTGTAGGATTTTCCAGGAAGTAGGACATAAGTTTTTCCAGAAATTTTTCGGAAACTTAACATAAAGATTTATGCAGGTCACTTCTGACAGCGTCAGGAATTAATTCCTGACGGCGTCATGTGTAAAATTCTGGAAATTTTGCGAGTTTTGTTTTTCTAACGGAATCTTAAAGTTTTTGTTAATTCTTTAAGTTTTATAAACTCCAGGAAATCGGCAAACATTCATTCCACAAGCATTATATCTTAAATTGTTTTCTAGGATTTGTTAGTATATATAGATTGCCGCCGATTTTACGCGAGGTTGCGTTGTTTGTTTTCTCAGGTTTAACAGGTTATGTATGACAAGAAGATGATTTATTTTTCTGGAAGGGAAGCTTTGAATGTTCATTTTCTTGGAGGAAGATCTAACCTTGTTACCACATTATCCACACCGAACGAATCAGGGGAGTATTTGCCTTCATTCTTTTACCTATTTCACTTTTACATTGTTTAATTGAACATTGGGGACAATGTTCATCCTAAGTGTAAGGGGAGGGTAAATAATGATACCTTTTAGGATACTATTGCACTTGAGTTTGTTTCTTTGATGGTAGGTGTGTAATAAAACTAAGAGAAATACTTGTTAGCGTAATTTTAGCGCCAAATTTAAAATTTTTTACAACATTTAGGAGTGAAACTTTAGCCTTAGCAAACGTCTCATGGATAGGAGTCGTATGACTAGCACAAAACCGTACCATTCAGAAAAAATTTCCACCCAAATATGTAAGGTTCGCCTTTAGATTTGATAGGAAAAGCATTCATTATTAGTGCTTATGAGTGTACCGGTAGCATTTAGATTCTAGAACTTGTGTTAGTGATGCATCCCGAGACCGCTAGTGAGACTACATTCGTGTAGTAGGATTTACTACATGATAAGAGGCATTAGGATCACCCTTGTGTTAAACCCGTATCATAATTACTTGACCATTTAAGTCATATTACTTGGCTAGTAAAGTCAACTAATTTTTCCCACACCCTTAGCGTTGTACTCATTTTTAGTACACGAAACCCCTAGTACACCCCTCCGAGCCTATCTTTTCGATTCTAACTTTAAGCATCTTACTTAAAGGAAGAATTTGTTACAACCCACTTAAATGTACACCCAAATCGCCTTAGCCTTCCGTGTATGCACTCATCTTTAGTGCATTATTGTTACATGTTTAAACCCTTAGTTAATTATCTAATTGATTACATGGTTGCTAAGTCGACTCATATCTTGTACATATTGTTTTGGGACGATTGGGACTCATGGGTAAAGTACTTATGTTATGGAGTAATAGGGAAGAGCATCATATATTACCCCCATATGTGCATTAATCTTGAAAGTACTCCAAGTGTTTTGATTATCTTGATTCGAGTCATTAGATTAGTTTATTTTAAAGTATGTAAAAATTCAAGTGTAAGGAGAATGTACATTCCCTATGATGTAATATTTTGGATGGTAGGGTAAGAATATATGCAAAAAATAAATAAATAAATAATAAAAAAAAATCAAAAAAAAACGAAAAAAAAAATTAAGAAAAAGAAAAAAAAATAGAAAAAGAGAAAAGAGAAAAAAACATACAGACTACCATCCCGCTTCATTTTAAGTTTTATGTTTTTGTTATTTTTGATTTATTAGCTTAAGTCGAGTCTAGTCTTGGCTTAGCAACGCCATATTGTACATGTAATTAACCAAGATGATTAACTCCCCACCAGTAAATATTTCCTTTATCCAACAAAACCGTGTATTCCATATCCCTACACCTAACGTTATAACCCTTTAAAAGACCTCTTTGATAGTTTATCCCAGGTGCTTACGCCATGTGGTGGAGGTTTGATCCTTTCCCAAGCCTATGGTAATCTATTTTGTTATGACAGGTAGTGAGAGATGTTTTCCATTTCCTTATTGTGATATATACTTTATTACACCCAAGAGATGTGAGTATCTAAACACTATTTGTGAGGTGCTAGTGTATGACCTCCGTGCTTGTCTTTGGTCTTTATTGGAACGATTATTTGTTGTAATTACTTTTATATTAGTGTTAAATGACCCCTAACTTGTATTTTGATTAGAATAAAAGCGCATTTGCTTGAGGACAAGCAAATCTCAAGTGTAAGGGTATTTGATGAGGCGAAAAATGAACCGTTTTTAGGGGGTCATTTAAGCCCCAATTCGAATTTATTTGCTCAAATATTGCCCTAAATCGTTCCTTTTGTCATTTTAGGTACTTTTGGAGTAAAATCTGGAAAAGGAAGCATTTTGGACGTTTTTGGAGCATAAAAGTGAAGAAAACGGCAAAGTCTTAATTTTCCTTATGGGAACAGTACCTGACGGCGTCACAAATTTCTTAATGACGGCGTCAAGAGCAATACAAGAGGTGGAAGTGGATGATACACGTGACGATCCAGAAAGTTTTGTACTAAGGAGATGACGGCGTCACCATAGGCCGTCATGGTCCAAATGTTAGTGATGGCCCAGAACATAATTACACATGACGGCGTCAAAACTGGATCTAGACAATCCGATTTCATTATGGGCGGCGAGTTGACGTCGTCAGAATTTTCTTCTTGACGCCGTCACCCTGTAAAATCTATATATAGTTTTCCAAATTTCATTCATTAGTGTGCAACTTTGAGGGAAAAACCCTAATACGATTTTCACAGCTTTTTCAAGGGTTTTTACCCTTTGAAACCTCTTATGTTCAATTGAGATAAGTACTCTTTCAATTCAATCAATATGTCTATGTGTTGCTTGAATATATCTTACACTTGTCTTCAATTTAACATGCTTGGCTAGATCTTTTGTGTGTTTGCTTAGATGTAGTGAAACCTAGATGTTAATTATAGGTTGATTGTTTGTTTATAGTTGTTACGGATGATTGTATTCGATGTTAGGCTTAAGAAAACTGGCAGACTTCCATTGGTAACATGCTTGAACGTCTTAAGAAACATGATCAGAGGTGTACTATGATTTTTGGTTGTATTTAATGCGTAGGAGAATTCTAATGATCCCATGTTAGGAGCTTCTAACGGCTCGACATAGGAGTGAAGTAGGATCCTATAGAGTTAGGGAATATTATACACGGCCCTATGACTAGTATTAAGGAATACGACCCGTCATCCATGCAATTGTAACAATCTATCAACCTGTAAAAGATATCTAGGGAGTAATGAAACCTAAGTAAACACAATTTTCCCATCATTGTTTACACCACACTAGTTTAAGTAGATTTCATTTCATTTTTGTTATTTTATTTTGATTGCATCTTTAGTTATTGGGTTAGTTGACTAGCAACTAATTCCGCCCACTCTTCCCAAAACCGAGATTTTTAATTGCTTTTATAAAAATATAAAAATACAAAAAGAATCATCCCTCACCTCTAGACCTAGTTTTTAGGCTTTCTAATCCTAGCGACACTATTCCTGAGTTGAACGATCAATCCCCCGGTACTTGTCACTATACTATACTACAACGATTAGGTACACTGCCTGGTGGGGGTTGTAAGCTTCTCGAGATCCCTCGAGAGGTAAAGCCTGGTGCGATTCCCACATATCAAGTACCTTATTTAAGTGCCATTGGGGCGTTGTTATTTCTTGCGAGTCATACACGACTCGATATATCATTTTCACTAAACCTATTGGCAAGATATAGTTCGTGTCCAACATGGAGACATTGGAATGGGGTGAAACAAATATTTCGCTACCTTCAAGGTACGAAAGATATGGGATTATATTATACCAACTCATCCGAAAGAAATCTAGTTGGTTTTGCAGATGCAGGTTATTTGTCTGATCCCCATACCGGTCGGTCCCAAACTGGATATGTTTTCACAAGTTACAGTACTGCCATTTCATGGCGTTCCGTGAAGCAAACAATGAGTGCCACTTCATCAAATCATGCAGAGATCTTGGCCATCTATGAAGCGAGTCGGGAATGCGTATGGTTAAGAAATGTGGTACAACATATTCGTGAATCATGTGGTATTTCTTCAGACAAGGAAGCTCCAACAATCATGCATGAAGATAATGCGGCATGCATTGCTCAGCTTAAGGACGGATACATCAAAGGTGACAGGACCAAGCATATTCTACCGAAGTTCTTTTTCACTCATGACTTACAAAAGAGCGGTGATATTATTGTTCAAAAGGTCCGTTCAAGCGAGAACTTAGCATACTTGTTTACCAAGGCACTTCCCACTGCAACATTTAAGAAGTTGGTCTACGATATTGGAATGCGAAGACTCAATGAACTTCAGTGATCTAATCATCAGAGGGAGAATATACATGCTGCACTCTTTTTCCCTTAGCTATGGTTTTTTCCCACCGGGTTTTTCCAAGCAAGGTTTTTAACGAGGCAGAAAATCTAATCGTATGACAACTAATGATGGATAGCCAAGAGGGATTATTATGAATAATTAATGTGTGTCTATCCATACACCTTAACCTCCATAAAATCTTATCATATCACTTGGTGACTAGGATGATTAGTAGGAAGATAAGTATGATTAGTAGGAGATTTAGTCTTATCTTAATTATCACCTTGATTGTAAGAACCCTATAAATAGATGTTCATTTGTAGTTTGTAATCATCAATACAATGCATTCTACAATCTCCCTATTCTTCTAACTTATACTTCTTATCCATCATCATTATTTCATAACATTTCAGAATTTATTAAATTAAAGAGAAGCGGCGCATCGATTTTTGTCGATATGACGCATCTATATAAAAATCAAAAATCTTGTATTCTGAAATGTAACGAAGATACGGCGTATTAGCTTTTGTCAATACGGCGCATCTAATTTTTGTAAATATAAGTAATTTTTGATAACTTTAGAGATACGGCGCATTTAATTTATCTGTGCGGCGTATTGATTTTCTAATAAAAGTCTGATTTAATTTTTAACGTATAAGATACAGCGCATCCTAGTTTTAGGATACGGCGCATCGTCTGCAGATATCAGCAACTTTTATTTGTCCCGAACGGAGAAATTTGTAATCAACCTTCCTGTATTTTAGAAAGTTTTTACTTTGAAGATTACTTGTTTTGCATTTCAGGAACAATGTTTGACATTTTCCCTAGCTGGTTCGGATGACCTAAATCCAATCTCACTATCGAAGAGTTCGTGTCAAAAATCGCCTACGAGAGAGAAAAAGAACATTATAATATGGAGTACTTTATCAAGGAATTCAAAGCTACCAATGAACTTTTGCTGAAAGAACAAAACAATATGATTCATGGATTAGCAATTGAAGTGCACCAATTGTCAAAAGTGATTAAAGAAGTTTTATTGGACAAACAAGACCTGAAAGGAATAACAACAAAAGGCGGTAAATCTACCTTTCAAATCGAAGAAACCACCGAGGATAGCAATGCTAGTAATATTTCCCCTGGAACTGTACATTCTGAGCCTGAATTGCTGAAAGAAATTAATCAAGAACCTGAAGCTAGGAATGAACCATTTGTTGAACCAACTCGGACAAGTCTACCTTTCCCTAACAAGCTAAGGAAGGAAAAGGAAGATGTTTATCAAAGGAAATTATTGGAAAATCTCAAGCAACTACAACTACGTATACCGTTTATCGAAGCACTCGTACAAATGCTAAAATATGCCAAATATCTGAAGATCTTGCTGACCAACAAGTCCAAACTTGAAGAGGCTTGCACAGTGACGATAAGCGAAAGAAGCTCGGTTGCCTTGCTCAACAAACTACCATCAAAAGAAAAGGACCCAGGGAGTTTCACTATTCCTTGCCAAATTAATAATTTACATATTGTAAATGCTTTAGCTAATCTAGGAGCTAGTATAAGTTTAATGCATTTTGCTATGTACGAAAAATTAGGCCTTGGTGAACCCAAATCTACTAGGATGCGCTTTGAACTAGCTAATAGATCTATACAATACTCTATAGGAATAGCTGGAAAAGTTTTGATTAAAGATGATAAATTCGGATTTCATATCGACTTCGTTATCCTCGAAATGCCTGAAAATTCTAGGACACCTATAATTTTAGGACGCCCCTTCTTGGCTACTACTAGGGCCATTATTGATGTTTTTAATAAAAAGATAACTCTTACAATAGGAAAAGATGAGGTTGAATTTAATATGGAATAGTCTATGAGTAAACCTAATTTCAACGATGATGAATGTTATAACGTCGATATTTCTGATGAAACGAATAACCAGTTTACTCAAGAGTTATTGAAAAATGATTTACTTGATTCTTTTCTACTTAAAAATTTAGAAGACACTATTACTAATGAAGATCAAGTGAACGATAATTCTTTTATTAATGAATTCACTGCTGATTCCGCTGTCTGTAACTCAATACGGCGCATCAGCAATGCTGATGCGGCGCATCTATCTGAAAACAGTAGCGAATGTATAAAAGAACAAGTTTATTCCGATAGTGCTAATGAGATTGATGATGTTAAACCTGTATTAAATGATCTTCCTTCTAATTTAGAATATTCTTATTTAAATGGGAATGAGTGTTCACCTGTTATAATTGCATCTGACTTAGCGAAAAAAGAAAAAGAATCTCTTTTGCAGGTACTATATAAATGAAGAGGAGCATTAGCATGGAAGATGGCTGATATCAAAGGAACTAGCCTATCATTCTATACTCACAAGATCCTTATGGAAGATGAATTCAAGACTACTGTTCAACCCCAAAGGCGTTTGAATCCTAATGTCCAAGATGTTGTGAAAAATGAGATTGTTAAATTACTTGACTCTGGACTTATCTACCCAATTTCAGATAGCTCATGGGTTAGCCCCATCCACGTTGTACCAAAGAAAGGAGGGATGACAGTAGTAATTAATGACGATAACGAGTTAATTCCATCAAGGACTGTGACCGGATGGAGAGTTTGCATCGACTATTGCAAACTCAATGATGCAACACGAAAAGATCAATTCCCTCTTCCATTTATTGATCAGATGTTAAAAAGACTATCAGGTTATGATTATTATTGTTTTCTAGATGGTTTTTTAGGTTTCTTTCAAATTCCTATCGCCCCTGAAGATCAAGAAAAGACAACTTTCACTTGCCCTTATGGAACCTTCGCCTATAGAAGAATGTCGTTCGTATTATGTAATGCTCCTGCAACCTTCCAACGGTGTATGACGGTTATTTTCCATGACCTGGTAGAAGACTTCATGGAACAGGGCACCTCTCCAGTCTCCAAGTTCTCTTAAAAGGACTTGTTTCATTCTCACGGGGAACCCTGCATAATGTATCGACCGCTCATTACGAGCCATGTTGATACTAAAATAGGAGACACCTCTCCAGTCTCCAGGAGCGGATCAAAATGCACTATTGAGTCTAGAGCCAAGAGATCATCCATAAATCTCATTAGGACACACTTCCAATATGCTTACTGTTTCATACACCGCGTTGTGACACCCCGAAAACCGGATCAGCGGAAGCCTACAAGTCTGGGGGTGTTACTTGATTGTTATCATAACAAAGGGTACAAAGGACGATTTTATATAAACCATTTTAAAGTAAATTTCACAATTGAAAACATTCAATTTACAACAATTAAAATAGTGCGGAAGCTATAGTTCAAAAATAGATTTAAAACAGTCCCAAACGGTTTTCGGAGTCTTTTATGACCAAGCCATGCCCTTCGCCAAGCTCTTCCAAGTAAAAATATGCAGCGGCAATATCTAACACCTGAGATAAACATGCTAAAGTCAACACAAAGGTTGAGTGAATCCATAGGTTTAAAGTAAAGTAGTTGATCACAATATTCCCAAATTTTAAGATAAAGGGGCTACGTTGTTATACGCCTGTAAAATACCACGGGGCTACGTTATTATACGCCCACTGCACTAAGCTCATGAGACCAAAGCGTTAACAATAACCATAAGTCGACAATAACCACAGAATTTCATAATATAACAAACGCCCCCAACGCCGGGTACCTGCCAAGTACCCAGCAAACCTCGAAAGTAGTACACCCGCGCTGCCAAGCCCTTGGTCAACCGGGTGGGATGGTCAGTCCTATAGGCCTATAAACTAAGTTCGCGCTCACTCGCAAGTGACTAAAGGCTCATGATCTGAGGGTCTTAATAGTGGCAAAAATCGTACTTAGTGCTTATCAAAAATGGCTACTGCTTCACTTACAGTACCAGAAAATATCCGTTTTCAGTTCAATAAACAGTTTTCAAACCATTGTGATCATAGTAAAAACAGAGCATGTATCTCACCCCAAGTATTTTGCAAAACAGTTAAAATATATAAAAGTAGGGCTATGAACTCACCTGAGTATGCAGCAATGCAAGATATAACGACTAGCACCAACTAGTCAACACAATGGCATCAAAGTAGGAGAGCACAACGATCATCAAGGAAAGTATAAGCATAACAGCATCAAGAAAGTACAAGCACAACGATACTGAATTGGCACAACCTAACGGGTAACACATATCAGAAATAATACTCAAGTAATATATAAAGCAATGTTCGTCGAATATCCATGTTATTATGAAAAGTTTTAGTTTTCAATGTCGTTAAAAGAAGTAAACACTTGAAATCTCGTGTGGACGTTAGAGGATTATTAAGACAATAAGGGTCGAAGAAATGAAATAAAACAAATAGAAGAGGATGAAGGAAAGAGTGAAATGCTCTTGCGTAAAAGTCGTAAAATTTATAATCAAATAATAACTCACGCCAAAACGAATAGAAACTATAATGAAAGAATAATCGAGAATAGAAAAAAAAGAATAAAAGGATAGAAGAAATAAGATAAAACAATAATAGGTAGTTTCGGCATTTACCCATTTTTTCCCAAAATAACGTTGAAATGAAAAGGGTTTTGAAATAATAAAGTTTGGTAAAATAATTTAAAGTTTATAAAGAATTTTACGAAATTTTGGCATGACCTGCCCATTTATATAATATTTTCCCGAGTCAACGACTCTTAATTTTCCTATTTATCGCTAAATATCACAAGTTATAACATACAATTGGACGTATCATTCACGTTAATGTTAGTTGTTTAGATTTATCGACCATTTCGTATTGTTTGTACCAAAGGGTCCATATTGTCCAAACAACCACACCGCAAATCCAATACGTTCAATCCTTGTCCATCACAAATATAAATATCCGGATCCAAGTCCAATATCAAACCGCTTAACTATAACCAACTTATTTTAGGTTTCATATTTATTATGTCAAGTTTATATTATTTGTTATGTTAACTGTTGGTCCCTTTTACTTGGTTATCAGTAACTAGAAAGCTAAAGTAACCAAGTTGTATGACTTGAACACAGATGTATAAAAATGATTAACAATAAAGTAACGTAAAAAATAAGAGACAATATTTTCCAACGTTTAATTCTTTATTAGAAGTTAATCACAAAGAATCGTACCCAAGTGTTTGCGGAATAACACTTGGGGTTGAAACGACAAGTATTGTATGGACTCCTCACTAAACTCAAACTATGTTGGGTGACAACTTAAATTACCCACTGAGCTATCTTAGGGGCTTGCGTTGTTCTTTGGAGGAGTAAAGTGGTTTGTGAATGCTTTGCATTAATTGCACAAACTTGTCAACTTTTACTCCTCACATTTGCTTCCTATTTATACACAAGTATAGAACAACTAAATATACATTGGACCTAAAGCTTCCTTAACAATATCTTGAAAGATATTATTCTTCTGGCAAGGAACCCTCATTGAGTTAGGTCCAAAAGGCACTTTCTGATGACAGCTTGGTTTTAGCCATTTTGGGAAAGTTTGACATTAAAGTAATAAATCACTTTAATAAAGCAGCTCAGACTTTCCCGCCCAGTCCCGCCAAAACTTCAGTCTTCTTGTCATCAGTCTTCAGTACGATTAAGTTGTTGAGGAGTCATGGGGTTCAGTGAGTTATTGTCATCCTCACTGAACCCATCACCTTCTTCTTGGCTTAGATCACACTTCACTGAGTTCCGCCTCACTGAATGGAGAACCTTTCTTCTTAGGCTCGGTCTTAGCTCCCTGAAGGTGACTCACTGAGATACTGTTCACTCAGTGACTTGTTTACACTTAGGGAATTTTACGTTCAAATCCTTGTTAGAAGATTTGGGGAATTCAGTGACCCAACAATCTCCCCCTATTTGAACATACAAATAGCCTAAGTGTCTCTTGATTCAGCATGAGTTGTCAGGGTACTTCTTCTCTTGCTGAATGTTTGTTGTAATTGTAAGTAGGACATAACTATTTAAACAAAACATCAATTTATTCATAGCTATTACATTTTCCTACAAATTACAAAAAAATAAAAAGATAGTTGTTGCAGATCAGATGTTCAGATGATAGCCAAGTCCCTCAATCTTAGCTTTCTTTGATCTCAGCAGGTGTTTCTCAGGATGCTTCTCAATCTTGGTCCTAAGGTCCTTACAGAACCTTTGGTTTGCACCACTTTGTATAGGAGAAGCTAACATCAGGTACGTTACCATTGCCGTGACCCCTGCCTTGTCTATATTAGACCACCTTTGGAAGGCAAGGTCTCCATATTCATCCGTAAAGCATAGACCTCGTTCAGGGGTTTCAAGCACAGTATTGTTCACGAAGGTGATTCCTTCAGGAACGGACCTATCACAATCCAATCCTGGGACCTTGACCTCAGGCTCGGATTCAATGTGCTTCCTTTTCCTCTTGGTGGTAGTTGATGAAGCAGTTCCTGTTGTTGGAGCAGGAAGAAGGGAGGGAATGTTGAGGGCTCCAGGCATTGCTCTTAGTCTGTCATACCTTTCACTTAGTGACTTGAGAAGTTGATCAACAACGGCACCATTTTTCTTAGCAATGATGGGACGGAGTTCATCAAGTTCAGTGATCCCAAAGTCAGCGAATCTGAATGGGTTATGAATGTCCATGATTCTTTTATCAGCCCCCCTGAAGACAGTGACCATTGCGGGTTTGGTATTCCTGTGGATTTTGATGTCAGTGATGGTTTCAGGCTTCAATCTTTCCTTCATCACCCAATGATATCTTTCAACCCTGGTCTTTCTGATATGAGCTTGCCTTTTCAGCTTTTCTTCCCTTTCCTTTTTCAGAGCATTCATCTGTTCTTCCTGAGCCTTTTTAAAGGCTGCACCAGCTTGCTCAGTAGCTAGTGCCTCAGTAACCAGACCAATCTTTTCAGCCTCCTCATGAACAACCTGTATCAGTTCAGGCTTGCTCAATTTCTCTTCTTCAGTTGCCTTTGCCGCTTTCTCAACTCTTTCCATGTAGTCTTGTATTTGGTCATGGGTGAGTTGATAGATTTTTCCATTAATTTCATATGGGACCCTGATAGGTTCATCAGGGTCAACTCTGACAATTTTGGAGGCTGGCTGGAGTCTTACTTTAGGTTCTGAGGTGGTGGCTATGCTTTTTCCTCTGTCCTGAAAGAGAGTGGAGGAGACTAGTTCCTCTTGTGGTGGAACTTGAGTGATCGGTGTGGCTTCAGTGACATGCTCCCCCTCAGAGTGAGAGGGTTGTCCAGCTTCTTGTTCATCAGTAATAGGGGTTTCAGAAACATTCTCCCCCTCAACAATTGTCGGAGCTGCAGTGATGGCAAGTGTTGGAGTTACTGAAGATGAAGTAGAGGTACCCTTGAAGGCTTGATATATTTCCGTCATCATTGACTTGATCTCTGTAGTATCCTGATGAATGAGAGATACCTTGGAGTCAAGTGAAGCCTGAGAATTTTCAAGGGCAGTCACCCTGGATCCCATTGTCCATGCCAGAGATGTGGACTTCAGGGACTGAGCTGTCACTGATGCTTCCAACTGAGTGAAGGAAGTCTTGAGGGACTCCACCGTGGAGCTGAGATTCTGAACATTTGAATCCCTTATCAAACCAAGTAACTCAGTAAGAGCCGCCGAGTTGACCTGATATGTCTCAGATGCCTGAAGAATTTTCTTGTTGAGCTCAGGATCATCCTTGACTGATTCTTGAACTGACTTAACCCCTGTAGCCAGCTCTTTTAGGGATTCCAAAAATTGATTGATGTGTGAAGTCATTTGTGTCAGGGAGTGAGAGACAGTGGAATTTTGCTCCCTGACATCTTCATTGTAATCTTCAACAGCATCTTTGAGGAGGTGATAGTGGACTGCTTGCTCAGTATGCAGATCAAATACCTCTTCAGTGACCCCCCCTGTACAAAACATTGGTCATTTTCTTGATGAACTTTTTGAAGGCTCTTTCAGTGAGAGGAGTTGAAGCGTCTTCTGAGGTTTCCGGCTCGGAATGTTGTTCATCTTCATCATGGTTAGAGGTTTGAGGAGACTGAGTAACAGGTTCAGGGACTGTCTCCTCATCCTCCATATCATCTCCGGCCGTGAAGACTTCCTCGTCACTGTTAAATTCATCATCAGAAAATAAGAACGCCTGAGCATCAGCCAGGGAGGTAATCTGCAACAAATGGAGGTTATCCGGCTCCTCTTCATAAGAAGATTTTCCTTTGTTTTGGCCAGGTCCTGACCCCTCAAATCCGGTAGGTTGGGTTTTACCTACCTGGTCTTTAAGGCCAGTTCCCAAGTTTTGCGCACCTCCGGGAGTGGTTGTGGGTTCCATATCAGCGGGTGGTGTATGTCCCTCTGAATCTTTGTCCCTCGTGACCCCTTCAGACACTGATGGGTGTTTCTCAGTGCCATCACTAGGAGCCGTGATTGTTGTGTCCCTATCAGCGGGTTGTAAGTGTCCCTCTGAGTCTTTGGGATGAGTTTTTGTGCCCTCAGACAAAAGCGTTGTTTTGCGAATGTCCTCATCAAGCACATGAGTGGTTGAGTCCCCCTTTCCAACAGGCTTGTTCTAGCCTGTCGAAGGTTTAGGGACATGAACTCCCTGATGCTTGGGTTTTGATCTACCCGAGCCTTTAGCAGGATGTGATTGTTTGTGGACCCCCTTCTCAGTGGAGTAGTGCTGCTCCACCGAGGATTTAGGATCCTTACTCCCTGAGACTCTGGTTGTGATTTTCCAGAGCCTTTAGCAGGATGTGAAGGTTTGGTTTGTTTCGGCTCAACTGTCTTGTTTGTGACAGTAGAGTCTTTGGAAACGGGTATGCCCGAGGACACTGAGTGGGATGTCTCAGTGCCCTCCGTTGGCTTTTGTTGCAGGCCTAGTGACTGGGTAATTATTCTCAGGGTGTCCGCAGTCAAGGGCGGTAATTCATGCCCCTTTTTGGCAGCATTAAGGTCAGAAGTCTCAGTGTCGAGTGACTTGGGTTGAGCCACCTTCCTGGACCCCTGTCCCTTCTTCCTCTTCACCTTTTTGGTAGGAGAGGGAACTGGTGAAACTTTGTTGTCACCCTGGATAGCAGAACGCATATACATTGTCAGGGTGACAGGTGTAACCTCAAGAGGGTCACGAGAGTAATTTGCCTTGTGTAGGACATCAGGCTCAAAACCTGTTATGTCAGGCTTAACATACTCAGACCCAAGCAAGTCTTGTAGGGCACAGGAAACAAATCTAGGATATGACATGTGTTTTTGCCTAGACTTCCCCCCTAACTTTGCTATGAGGTCCCTGAAGATGATTTCTCCAAGGTCTATCATTTTACCCTCAATGAGACACAACACTATCATTGCCTGAGTAGTGTTCAATTGCTCAGTAGAGGATTTATTTCCCCAGAGAACCTGAATGACAAAAGTCATTAGAATTCTCCAGGGAGCTGGGAACCAGGTCTTTATTATTGGGGCTTTAGATAATAGGGACCCTGGAGTCACCTCAGGGTGATTTTTTTCATAGGGTCCCAGTTTCAGTAAGACCTCTTTTACGTCTTTCTCAGAGGGTTGGGCAGTGAAGGTCGTGGTGTAGTCAAGGCCAGTGGCTTTGACAAAAGTTTTATAGTCAAGAGTTAGGGACTTGGTTCCATTCTTGACTGTAAACTTTATTTTGGCCTCTTTTGGCGCATCAGGGTTTTCAACCACCGCTATGCACCAAAATTCCCTCAAATAGTCATGATAGATGACTGAGGGGGTTTTTGTGAATGAGGTGGTCAGGAAGCAGTTATGAAGGAACTTCACCACATCCCTGTATTCAGGGTACCCAGCAGGGTAGGCAAAGTTCCCCACCACATTGTTCTTGGTAAGGTCTATGCTTTCCATTTGGAAATCCACATTGGGTGCGTATTTTATGACCTTTGAAGAAGCCATGTGGTTTAGATTAAAAGGCCTGGTTTTGAAAAATGGTATTGGTGAGGGAAACACACGCAGTTTTGAAAACAATTTGCAAGAGTTTAGTTATGATTTTAAAAGCGTGTGTGTATTTCCCTTTTTGTGGGGGTATTTATAGTGGGAATTAGGGTAGTGATATTGCGGATATCAAAAACTTATAATATTCAACCGAAACGGCATAATAATATAGGTTTGAGATCCGCATTAAATATCACGATTCCCACTACCCCTTTTTCTCTCACCCTTTGGGGTGCCTCTGCAAATAATGCACTTTTGCAGAGAAAAAAAAATCATCACACATTTTGTGTGTGAGAGAGCATTTAATG
Organism: Artemisia argyi; assembly: GCA_030686995.1. Lineage (NCBI taxonomy): Eukaryota > Viridiplantae > Streptophyta > Magnoliopsida > Asterales > Asteraceae > Artemisia > Artemisia argyi. The sequence continues at coordinate 783,980 of JARVZY010010672.1, forward strand.
CTCAGTGGTGTTTGGTGAGAGAGATGTGGGGGCCCATGATGTGGATGCCAGTTGTGTAAGTGACATATATTCCTATATTTAATAGGAATCAGTTACCTACCTGGGACATTTACTAACTAAGTATTTGGATCATTTAGTTAGGGTATTTAATGCCATTTTTCATCCACAGCCCCCTGAATGAATTATCATTCAACAAAAATGGGTTTTTTCAGGAAGGGTATGATCAGGGACTTAGAGAATTTACATCATGTTGGAATAATTTTTTATCAGTTCCCTGATTCTATGTCCAACATGCCCAGTTCAGCTTTCAATCTTGTGAAAGTGGGTTCATCCAGGGGTTTAGTGAAGATATCAGCTAGCTGATACTCAGTGGGGATGAAATGTAGTTCAATTTCTCCATTAGAGATATGGTCCCTGATGAAGTGGTATCTGATGTCAATGTGTTTGGTTCTTTGATGAAGTACTGGATTGTTTGAGATGACTATGGCACTAGTATTATCACAAAAGATAGGTACCATCTTATACTGAATGCCATAGTCACTCAGTTGGCTCTTCATCCATAGTACATTTGCACAACATCCTGCAGCAGCCATATATTCAGCTTCAGCTGAGGACATGGCCACTGACTGTTGTTTCTTTGTACTCCAACACACAAGTTTACCACCAAGAAATTGGCAGGATCCTGAAGTACTTTTCCTATCCATGTTACATCTTGCATAGTCAGAGTCAGTGTACCCTTTGAGGTCAAATCCTGAACATTTTGGGTAATACAAACCAAGGTTTGGAGTACCCTTCAGGTACCTGATGATTCTCTTGACAGCAGTGAGATGTAATTCTTTAGGGTCAGCCTGGTATCTTGCACACAGGCAGACTGAGAATTGGATATCAGGCCTTGAGGCAAGTAAGTACATCAGGGAGCCAATCATTCCTCTGTATTGGGTTTGATTCACTGATTTTCCAATGAGATCAGGGCCAAGGTTGTTTGGAGGAACCATAGGGGTTTTCACTGAAGAGCAGTCAGTGAGCTCATACTTCTTCAGTAGGTTCCTGAGGTATTTTTCTTGGAAAATGGATATTCCTTTATCAGTTTGTTTGATTTGGAGTCCAAGAAAGTATGTGAGTTCACCCATCATGCTCATTTCAAACTTTGTGGTCATCAGTTTCTCAAACTGTTTGCAAAGTTTATAACTTGTTGAGCCAAAGATGATGTCATCAACATATACTTGGACAAGAATGACATCATCCTTTGTTCTGTAGATGAACAGTGTGTTGTCAATTCTTCCTCTGACAAACTTGTTTTGGATCAGGAAGGCTGAAAGAGTTTCATACCATGCCCTGGGTGCTTGTTTCAGTCCATAAAGGGCTTTGTTAAGCTTGTAGACATGGTTGGGGTATTCACTACTTTCGAAACCAGGAGGTTGTTGCACATAAACATCTTCTTTGATGTTACCATTCAGGAATGCACTTTTAACATCCATTTGGTAAACTTTAAAGTTCATGTAAGTTGCATAGGCAAGGAAAATCATGATGGCTTCCATTCTTGCAACAGGTGCAAAGGTTTCCTCATAGTCTATACCTTCCTGTTGATTATATCCTTTGGCAACCAGTCTTGCTTTGTTTTTGATGACTGTGCCATTTTCATCGGTCTTGTTTTTAAAGACCCATTTCATACCAATGATTAAAACACCCTGGGGGCATTCAACAAGGGTCATGACATCATTTCTGTCAAATTGTTCCAATTCATCTCTCATGGCCTGAACCCAACTTTCATAAGTCAGGGCTTCTTTGACATTTTTAGGCTCAATTTCTGAGAGATAGTCAGCATAAAGACATATATTGGCAGTGGCAGCCTTGAGTTTGGCAGCCTTGCTTCTTGTGAGCATGCCTTCAGTGGGTTCACCAATGATGTTCACAAGCTCAATGATTTTGGATCTAGTCCAGCTATCCTGGGGTTTGGGATAGGAATTTGAGCTTGTAGGAGCCTGATTAGGTTCAGACTCAGGAACATGAGGTAACTCATCAATATGTGCTTCAGTGACTACAGTAGGAACAATTTGTTCTGAGGGTTCCTGAACAATTTGTTCAGTGGTGTCAGTCTCATTTGAGACAGGCTGAGTTTCTATGAACTCACTGATAGGTGGTTGGGGTAGGTTATGAGGGGTGATGTAATAGGAGACATCAGCACCAGCTTGGTATTGGGTTGAGGGATTGTTCTCAGGATGATACTCATCAGGAGGATATCTTGATGAGTCATCAATACCAATTTCTTCAACTGAGGAATTTGAGAACCTGATGGATTCAGTGCTCTCATCAACAGTAATGTGATAAGTTTCCTCAGTTTGTTGTCTCCTTGTGTTGAACACCCTGAAGGCTTTAGAAACCAGGGAATATCCCATGAAGTATCCATCATCAGCTTTGGCATCAAATTTACCTAAGTGATCCTTGTGATTATGTATAAACACAGGACACCCAAATACATGAAAATAGCTGATGTCAGGGATCCTTCCTTTGAATATCTCATAAGGTGTCTTATTATGCCTTTTCACAATGATTGACCTGTTTTGAGTGTAGCAGGCTGTTTTAACTGCCTCAGTCAAAAAATGTTTTGAGAGGACTGAGCCATTTAACATTGTTCTTGCTGCCTCAATGAGTGTTCTATTTCTCCTTTCAGCTACTCCATTTTGTTCAGGAGTATAGGGAGAAGTGAAATTTTGAGAAATTCCTTTCTCATCACAAAAACACTCAAGGTCTTGGTTTTTGAATTCAGTCCCATTGTCAGTCCTGATCTGTTTAACTTTGACATCATTTTGATTTTCAATGTTCCTGACAAATGACATGATTGTATCAGCTGCCTGACTCTTTTTGGTCAGGAAGTAAACCCAAGTATATCTTGAGTATTCATCCACTATGACCAGAGTGTACTTCTCATGGTGAATGGACATTGGACTGACAGGTCCAAAAAGGTCCATATGAAGAAGATGTAGGCAGCTTTTGATGGAAAAGGTTTGTTTGGTTTTGAATGATGCCCTGTGGTGTTTTCCTTTTTCACAAGCAGAACAAGGCTTGTCTTTGGTATACACCAGGGATGGAAGGCCCAGAACTTTGTTTTGTTTGGCCAGGTTGTTGATGCTCTTGAAATTGAGATGAGAGAGTCTCCTATGCCATAGCCAGTTGATTGTCTCACTTGCCTTTGAGAATAGGCAAGTCCCATTTTGAGTCAGGGATGACATGTCAGGACATATACATCATCCCTCCTGGGGGCAATCAACACAACTTCCTTATTGGCATTAAAGATGGCCCCTCTCTTGTCATCAAACCGAACTATGTATTTGGCATCACATAGTTGGGAAACACTTATCAGATTGTACTTGAGACCATTAACATAAGCTATTCTTGTGAAAACTATACCATTGCAGTTTACTGAACCATAACCTTCAGTGGGAGCTGATGAGTTATCACCAAATACTACTTTGGGTCCTGGTTCTTCCACATATTTGTGCAGAAAACTTTTCACACCAGTCATGCTTCTGGAGCATCCACTGTCTAGATGCCAGATAGGATCCTTGATGTGTTTCTGCACAAACAGTAAACTGGGTTAGTTTTGCTTCTTGACCCACCTTCTAGTGGGTTTAGTCCTCAGGGACTTTTTGAAATCAGTTAATGAATCATGGTTTGAAGTTGTGTGACCTGAGCTACCACATGTTTTACATTTTGTGGAGGTTGATGCCTCAGGTGACTGAGAAGTGTTGGTTTGGTTTTTCCTTCTTGACTGAATCACTTTGTCATGTCCTCTGGTTTCGTGGGAGGGATCTCCACAGATGTCACAGCATTCTTTCATCATACAATCATCAGGAAGATGATCATTGAAACCGCAGTGAGGACATGGTGAGAAAGGCTTAGCCTTCAGTCTTTGTTTGGAAGGTGTGGCATACTGATAGCCTTGGGTTTTGTATAGACCCCTTGCTTTTGAAGAAGCAGTGTGGGAGTTGTGATCACAAGTTCTGTGGTCCTCTTGTTTGCATATCATACAAAATAGGACTCTGTAGCATTTATCAGTGCTGTGATTTAGATAATTGCACAGTTCACATCTTCCTGAGGGTCTAGGTGTGGTTTTTGGTTTGGAAGAACCTGAGAATACTGAGGGCTTTGTAAATTTAGAGTCAGAGTTTTTCTCAGTAGACTCAATTTTCTCACTCAGCATCCTGACAAGTTCAGCAAGCTGATCAACCTTTGAATCAGTGCTTTAAGGCTTCACTTCAGTAGTTACTGAAGGTTTTTGGTGTTCAGTTGGTGCAGGAGTAGGTCTTTTCAGTATAGTCCTTCCTAACCCTGATTTCTCTTTAGGAGAATGTGGTTGAAAGACTAATGGTGCAAGATCAGAATTAGGTTCTGCTCCCTGAAGTTGTTTCAGTGGAGGGAGTGGTGAATCAGACTTAGACTCAGTGATGAACTCAGTAGGACTAAGTTCATCAGTGACTCCTAGCAGCTCCTTTATAGCCTGACTTTCAGGCTCCAGGATTCTTCCAGTGTTAAAATTTGGCAATTTACTATCAGGATTGTTTCTTTCAATCCAATCACTGGGTTTGGGAGCTAGTTCTTTGCTAGAGAGAATGTTGGTTAATAGAAAAGTTGTGGAATGGCTACTCTCCCCAGAAACTTCAGTGAGTTGGTCATCACCCAAACTAGCCTTTTTGGGGCTGGGTGAGAGACTCAGTGTTTGAAAAAGTTTGGGGTTTTTCTGAGTCCATTTCCAAATAGTTTCCTTTTCTTTCTTAAGTTCTTCCTGAAGAGCTTGATTTTGTTTTACAAGTTCAGAGTTTTGAATTTGAAGTGTAACACTTTCAAGCTTGGCTTGTTTTAAGGCAAGTAATTCATCTCTACTATGATTTAATTCAAAACTCAGTTTGTTAAATTTTGAAAACAAATTAAGTCTTTGCTCTTCAACATACTTAAGATCAACATTAATATAATCTAAGTAAGATTTCCAATCATCATTATCATCCATAGAAAGTAAAAGATTTACCTTTCTCATAGTGATGTTGACCCATTCACCATTTCTTGCATGACTCTTCCCCACAGCAAGTTTGTTGTCTTCTGACAGAGCCATCAGGGTACTGATGTGAACTTCATCATCATCAGAGGACACTTCAACCTCATCCCAGTCATATGTTTCAGCAACAAGCCCTTTGTTCTTGGCTTGAGTAGGCTCTGGAGCCTGAGGAGGCTGAGAGACTGTTGAGGATGATTCAAGAAGGGCAAGTTTAGCTTTTACCTTTCTGTATTTTGCTTCAAAGTCAATTTGAGGGACTTTTTCAAATCTTTGACTAGACTGAAGCATTTTTGGTTGAAATTTGCTGGGGCCTGAAAAAGAGTTATTTCCTGAAAATTTGAAAGATGGTTCTGAGGTTGTTTTTGAAAAACAATCTTTAGCAAAATGCCCCATTTTGCCACATTTAAAGCATTCAGTGTTGTCATTTGCTTTAGAAGGAAATTTGTTTTTCTTAAAAAACCTTTTTGAATTAGCAAGGAGTGCTCTTTCATGAAATTCAATTTGAAGATCATTAAGATACTCCTCACTGGTTCTTTGGTCAACCTCATCATCAGATCCATCCTGAAAATCCTGCACAACACCTTTTGAATAGAAAGCAGTTGATATGGGTGTAATTGTCAAGGCCTTTTTGGTCTCCTGAGCTTTACCAGGATATCTCCTGGTGATAAGATTGTCTTCATAGACAAACTTCCCATAGATGGCAGGGAGCTCAAGGTTCTGAATGTGGTTTGCATTTCTCAATCCCTGAGAGAAGTTTAACCACTTCTCAGGGAGACTATTGACAAAGCCAACATTTATCTCATGTTTTGACAGTATAACACCATCATTGGTCAGCTCATTCAGGAGGGTCTTATACCGAGTATAAGTCTCAGAGAGACTTTCAGAATCCTTGGCCCTGAAGGTATTGAATTCAAGCTTCAGGTCCATGATTCTATTCTCTTTGGTATCAGAAGGCCCTTCATAGCTATGAACCAGGTCAGTCCATGTCTGCTGGGCAGTGGGACAGTTGATCACTGATTCCATTATATCATCAGGAAGGCATGATATAATGATGCTTTTCAGGCGCTGGTCTTGATTGACCACCCTCCTTTCATCTGGGGTCCACTGAGCTTCAGGTTTAATTAAACCTTGGGCAGTTGTTGGGACATATGGACCCTCATTAATCAATTTGATGTAATAAGGTTCCATCCCAGTTAAGTAGCAAAGCATTCGCTTTTTCCACTTATTAAATTTGCCAGCTTCAAGTCGAGGGGCAGTTGCTGAATAACTTCCACCCTTTTTATCAACAAGCTGGGGAACATCTATGTCAGTCATAGTGGGATCTTGATTTTAAAAACTTGAGCACTCTTAAGTTTTGAAAACAGGTTTAAGTTTTACAAATCAGAGGCTCTGATACCACTTGTTGGTCCCTTTTACTTGGTTATCAGTAACTAGAAAACTAAAGTAACCAAGTTGTATGACTTGAACACAGATGTATAAAAATGATTAACAATAAAGTAACGTAAAAAATAAGAGACAATATTTTCCAACGTTTAATTCTTTATTAGAAGTTAATCACAAAGAATCGTACCCAAGTGTTTGCGGAATAACACTTGGGGTTGAAACGACAAGTATTGTATGGACTCCTCACTAAACTCAAACTATGTTGAGTGACAACTTAAATTACCCATTGAGCTATCTCAGGGGCTTGCGTTGTTCTTTGGAGGAGTAAAGTAGTTTGTGAATGCTTTGCATTAATTGCACAAACTTGTCAACTTTTACTCCTCACATTTGCTTCCTATTTATACACAAGTATAGAACAACTAAATATACATTGGACCTAAAGCTTCCTTAACAATATCTTGAAAGATATTATTCTTCTGGCAAGGAACCTTCATTGAGTTAGGTCCAAAAGGCACTTTCTGATGACAGCCTGGTTTTAGCCATTTGGGGAAAGTTTGACATTAAAGTAATAAATCACTTTAATAAAGCAGCTCAGACTTTCCCGCCCAGTCCCGCCAAAACTTCAGTCTTCTTGTCATCAGTCTTCAGTACGATTAAGTTGTTGAGGAGTCATGGGGTTCAGTGAGTTATTGTCATCCTCACTGAACCCATCACCTTCTTCTTGGCTTAGATCACACTTCACTGAGTTCCACCTCACTGAATGGAGAACCTTTCTTCTTAGGCTCGGTCTTAGCTCCCTGAAGGTGACTCACTGAGATACTGTTCACTCAGTGACTTGTTTACACTTAGGGAATTTTACGTTCAAATCTTTGTTAGAAGATTTGGGGAATTCAGTGACCCAACATTAACCCGTACCAAAAATAGTTGCCGAAACCGTTATCGAACCCAACACCAAACAAACTAAACAAACAAATATATCAGATGACTAAATGACTTTTTCGTTACTTCAACACAAGCCGTGGAGCTTCTCGGCTCAACCAAACTCAACATAAACACAACCATAACATCACAATCTAATCCGAACACCACACAAATATAACTCCAAACACTGCCGAGTCCAAGGGCTATAAACCAATCCAAACCCCAGCTTGAAAACAAATAAATGAACATAGTAATACAATAACCAAGTAACCAAACACAACAATAACAACGAAAATAATAATCAAACCCGGCACACCGAGTCGACTCGGTTGACTCGGTGCCGAGTCGGCTGTCGAGACAGAACGGGGGCCCACACGAGGGTTTTACCATAAGTTTTAAAACATTTTATCAACAAATCTTTTTAAATAAATCGAATTTATAGAAAGATAAAAACTAGGGTTTCAACAATATTAATGAAAAAGAAGAAAAGGGGTGCGTGGGTGGTGGTTACCGTCGGAAAAGATGAAAGGAGGTGGCGGTAATGTCTCGGTATGGTGGTGCAGTGGCGGTGGTGGCGCGTGGGGTAGGTTCCGGTGGGGGCCGAGAGCTCAAATGCTTCAGAAATGTCGAGGTTTAGCCGATCTATCAAATGGAAAAGTAAAAGGGGTTCGCCGGAAAAAATTTCCGGTGGGTGGTTGGCCGGAACCTGCTGTGGGTGGCCGGATTTTATGAAGAATCCGGTGAGGGTGGGTTAGCAAAGAGAGAGAGAGAGAAATGAGAGAGTATTTGGGAGAGTGTATGTGTTTATGTGTTAAAATGAGTAAATAATTAAATATGGGGTTTAAATATTTTAAAGTAGAGGGTAGGTTGTGTATAAATGAAAATGTAAGGGAGTGAAATGAAAATTAATACAAGGGACCAACTCTGCCAACGAGCTAAACTTCTCACAAAAACGCTTCGGGGTCCAAATGACATAGCAAACGGACTCGAAAAATTACGAAACTTGCGCCATTGTTCACGAAATAATTTTTCCAATGAAATCAAGCATAAACTTCAAAAGTTTTTCTCAAACTCAATATAATTCAAATAATTTGGCAAATGCAATACGATTCGAGTTTTCTAGGTTGTGCCGGCTCGATAAAGGAGCAACACTCACGTTAAACAAGATATTCAAAGTTTTTCAATCCCAAACAAGTTCAAAAGTTAAGGAAAATCAAAAGTAACGGTTTTGGCTCGTAAAATAGTTTTAAGAAAAGTACCGGGGGTTACAACCGTGGAAAGTAAAATAATATATTAAGAGTCCTATGCATTATCCTTGTGGTATTGCCAGAACATATTCACAATGACGATGGAAATCCTTCTAGAGTGAACATCATACAAGCTCTTGGTAGGTGACATGTGAGATCCATCATGGATCGAACTAGTGATAATTGGAAAGCAACAATGGGGTGATTCACATTTGAATCAAACTTGTTCCAGGAAATTGATTGACGGATGCTTTTGTAAAAACCTTTCAATGTGCTCACCAACTAATTTCGAGCACATTGATTGTGAAAATTTTCAAACAAAAGTGTTTATGAAAGAAATGTGATTCAATGTGTAAAACTTTCGTCGTGTCGCATAAAAATGTTTATCCAATGACACGCGAGTGATTTCTCTAAATCAATTTCTCATCAATCCGTGGATTTAACATTCACTGATTCACTCCGCCGTGCTGTTTGCTTTGGGACGTTCCGGCATGAGAACATGCATAGTATGATGATTCTGAAGCAAACACTTTGGAAGAATCATTACTACAAGCTGGAAATTCCTGTCAATGAGAATCTTTCTTTAAAGAAAATTCTACCTGATCACAGGTCGATCCTCATGGATTCGAAGGTTAATCCAACCACCTAGAGCGAGTGACAAAGCCATATTCGCTCTCCAACTTTATTGCTAACTGTTTTATTTCAGGTATACATATAAAGATGGCAATGGTGGTACCTAATTCCAGCTGAATCATGTCAATCCATACCTCATGATCACACTACCAACTCATATGAATAAAGATCATGAATGATGAGAGACTCACTACAATGAATGTTGAGAAACCTACAACAACGTTTCCACAACTCTGATGAAAAGTCTCCTGATCCAGAAGAGTGTGAGCATGACGGTCCAAAAGTCACTATATCACATGAAGGCAATACAACAAAGGATGAGCTTGGAGATTTACGGTGGCTGATGATCTCGTGTAATGCTCAAAGATCACACATGCCAAAGGAACATCAATCACAAGATCATTGCTTGAAGTACAAAGTGCACTAAACGTGAAGAATCAAAAGAATACGAGCTACAAGATTTCAAGAATGCTAGAATTCAGTATTTATTTTCTGGGGTGATGATTTAGTCATTTTAAGTATAGGTTTATTTTCCAAAGAAATACTTAGGAAAGTATTTCCCGTGTCGTTCTCCCAGAGAAAGTTGAATGGAATCGTGAAATTCGATTGTCAAATCGTGAATTGAAAAGTGGTAAATGTGAAATTTTGTGAATGAGAATTCAATTAATAGCAAGTAAACACAAAATATGCAGAATGTACAAGCTAAGTATGCACAAATGTCTAAAATTAGAAAACGGAAATGCAATCGCGTAATATAAACGTAACGTATGAAATTAAACGTGACTTTTATACTAAAAATGATCCTACAAATGTGAAACTATTTTCTAAAAATCTTAAACTATTAAAAAGAATTTTGAGAAAAAGAAAAATATTTTTTTGACTTTTTATTTATTTTCTATGATTTATTTTCTATTTAATGAATTAAAAAGTAATTAAAAATAAAGGAAAATGTAAAAAATAATGGGAAAATTATAAAACCTAATCTGAAAAATCTAAAATATTATAAAAGAATTATCTAAAATATTTTTGTATTTTTAAAGGCTTTTTCTGATTTTTTATTGATTTTTGTATAATAAAAAGGATTTAAAAATGATTATTAATGAAGAAAAATTAAGAAAAATAGTAAATCAACTTGGAAAAATCTGAAAAATTCACAGAAAATCTAAAATAATATGGAAAGCTTGCAGAAAAATTTTGAAAAGAAAATGATAAGCAGAAGTGCTTATTTAGACAGAAACAGCTTATGGCAAGTGCTTATTTATAAGCACTTGCCACAAAACTAGTCCAAACTGAAAACACAAATGCAAAGAACTCTAAAAAGCACAATGGAACTCAGAAATGAGCAAAAATAAGCACAGAAGCAGTAGATGCTACAGAATAAGCAGTTACAAAATAAGCACACAAATGAGCAGTTAAGAAACTAGATAAGCCATATACTAAGGAACAAATGAAAATCACTACAACACACTAAAGGAACTCAGACAAATAAGCTAGGCTAACAAAGCAAAAATCACTTATGCAATCAAAAACTCATATCAGCAGACCTTGGTCCTAAACACCTTATTTGCAGATCAGATAAGCAGTTCTAAAAAGCTCAAATCTAAAATATTAAGGGGCAAATGTTAACTAGCTATACTGAGATACTAAAAAGCCAAAAAAAAACCCTATCATACACTGTCAATTGCTTACCTAATTATGGCCTAGAAAAGAAGCATCAGAACTGATTCAAATGCCAATGTGAGCATATAGTTGACTTATGATTCTCACTACAACCTTGACTAAAACCAATTTAAATCCCCTGAATCTATTATTAGATGTGTAATGAGCATGATTAAGCATAAAATTCAATACCACAAACAGAAATATCAACAGATGATTAAAGACAAATGAGCAGATAACAAAGTATTCATGTAGAAAAGAGATTCTAAGCTAATGTTGACTAAAGCCAATGAACCTACTGAAATTATGCAATTATCAACCTATATTAGCCTAAGGTGAACTGATGGAGCAGATTAAACAGTAAATCAACAACACTACCACATAAAAATCAACAGATCCAAACATTCCTTATAAAACTGATTACACTATCAAATGTAGATTAAAGGCTCTAAACATCAAACCAATTATTATTCTAAGTGCAATATCTATGTCAGCAACCAAATAGACAGGAAAATGCAACATTTAACAACTAAAACTAAGAATTATAGATCACTCAAAACAAGGCAGTTAACTGAAAAAGTAAAAATGCAGGAATAATCAAGCTCAATTATCACTAAGACTACTACATTAAACTAAAATCAAGATCAAATTAAGCAACAAAAACAGTACTAAACGTAATCAAACCAATTAATAGAAAATATAAAACTGAAAAAAGGAATGAACACTCACAAATGCAAACCTCAGCTGAACAGAGGTGACTTTTGACCAAAGCCTATCTTTAGATAGGCCGAAAATAACATCTCATAACCAGAATCCATCATCCAAATACCCATAATCATCATATGACCTTCCGTTGACTTTCATTGACTTTTAAGTGAAATGGAAGCTAGAATCTAAATAAGCTGAAATCTATCACTTACAGAAGCTAGTAAGCTTGAATGAGTTATTGGAAGCAGAAAAGAAAGCTTGAAAACATATTTGAAAAACATTAACTTGCAAGAAAATTTAAATGACAAGTAATAAAAATGTAAACTAAATTTTTATTAAAGCTTTAAATGAATACAACTTGAAATCAGAAATACAAAGAGATAAAATGTACAATTTAGCTAATTTCTAACTATCTATTCTACTCCTACTCCTAAAGCTATTCTACTCACTAACTAACAGCCTCCAATGTGATGAGGAAAGGGGCTATATATAGCCTGAGGTGAGGAGCGTCTTCAGAAGGCTCTAGAAACGGTATCCACCAAGAATATACTTCACTAGATCCCTGGTGACGCCCTTGAACCAATCACAGCCTTGTATTCCTTCTCATGACGCGTTCAGTCCAATAAAAAGCTCCCACGTGTCATTCTTTGTGTCAGGGGGTGTCAGGGGTGTCAGGGATATGACCTTATTACCCTTAATTGGGGTTAAAATGTAGTGTAAGTGGGTAATTGGAGATAAAAGTGATTAGGGTTCATGTTGGCTGGGTAAAAAGGGGAAAGGGGGTAAAAAGGGGCGGGGTCTGTTTTTTTTATTATTTATTGAATTGATTTGACTGTTGACCGGGTATATTTCAAGGGTGGATCCGGATTGAAAGGGTTGGACCGGGTACAGTGAAAGTAGGATTGGGCTTGTGGGTTTAAGTAAGAGTTGGATTGGGTTTGTTTTTGTATTGGTTTGATAAGTTAAAGTGTAAGGTTTTTAAGGCTTAAAATTCACAAGGACTAATATTGTAATTCTGAAAACTCCAAGGATCAAATCTGCGAATTGTGATCTTTTTATTCCAAGGGCCATTTTTGTATTTCTTTAATTCTCCAAGGGTTATTTTGGCACTTTGAGCATAATAGTGATCCAAACTTGTAAATTCCTTCCCCGGCTTCGGCTTTTCATCACTTTTCCATCTCTCATGCTCGGTTTGTCGTTTTTAGCTTGATTATGTCCATATTTTCAATATTCGTACCTGCACATTCAAAAACACAAAAACAACGTATATTTGGCATTTTTAATATATTTTTGGTCTTTTTAGTCCGGTTTTGGTCAAATAAAAGGTGTGTAAATTAATACACACCAGGTGACCTCCCTTAGGGGGAGATTATTAGGAATATAAATATTCAAGTTAAAGACTCGGTCACCCCAAGTATTGCTTAGCGTTATGTAGCTCGTAGAAGTAGTAATATATTAGTTAGTACGTAGTTAGTATTAGTTAATATTAGCATAGTATTTGTGGAGGACGGACGGGTCTTTACCCACTATACACCCGATCCACAGCCCATAGGAGGGCGTTTTGTAAGTAACTATAAATACCCCTCTCCAAATGTGGAGAGGGTTGGATCTTCCATTATTCTCAATTTTTCTCTCATCTCTTTCTCTCTCTAGGAATCCTCCCAACTTCTCTCTCTCTATCTCTAAACTCTTCTATTATTATTCTTCTTCCATAATTCTAATATATCTAAACACAAAACCATGTATGCTATGATTATTGATATTCTACACACACTTTTAACACTATCATCAAATTTCATCACTCAAATTATTTGAATTATCACAACATTCAATCATCCAAACATAGGCACCTTATTAATGCTATTAATCACACATCTGAACCTAAATCCTATACTCAAGCTGCTAAAGACTTAAAATGGATAGATGCTATGAATAAAGAGTTACATGCATTAGAGTCCAATCATACATGGATGGTCACTTCTCTTCCACCAAACAAGCTACCCATTTGGTGCAAATGGGTGTACAAGATAAAATACAGATCAGATGGTACCATTGAGAGATTCAAGGCAAGATTAGTTGCAAAGGGGTTCACTCAACAAGAGGGTATAGACTACACAGAGACATTTGCACCAGTGGCCAAGATGGTAATTATTAAAACACTCTGGTCACAGCAGTACATCATAACTAACACATTGCCCAATTGGACATCAACAATGCTTTTCTCCATGGTGATTTGAATGAAGAAGTGTACATGGTCTTACCTCAGGGATACAAGCACAACACGACCATCTCAAACCTTGTCTGCAAGCTACAAAAATCATTGTATGGACTTAAACAGGGTAATAGGCAATGGTTCCCAAAACTGACTACCTTTCTACTTGACAAAGGCTTCACCCAAAGGTACGCAGACACATCTTTAC